>JBBPSL010000020.1:29816-74756 GCA_038093555.1 Butyriboletus appendiculatus
AAGGTTGATCATCTGGGGTGAACCCGGAATGCTCACAATGGATGTCTTGACGAACCACCGAGAATTACATATCGAATCAAAGAGCGTCAGTGCTTCCTGCATCCGGTTCTGCGAGGCTAAATCAGCACCCCAGAAGCGGAAGACGAAACAAAAGACAATGTACGTACCACACTTTCATCTTCGTAAAGCATTTGGTCATACTCGCTCAAACTGACTAGAAACACGAGCGCAGTCACATTTTCGAAGCAGTGGATCCATTTCTTCCGTTCGCTTCGCTGACCACCGACGTCGAACAATTTGTACGTGAGTTCTCCAACCTTGAAGGTGGTTTCTGTGATACCGGTGGTTTTCACTCGACTCCGCAAGATGTCCTGGTCGGTGGGAAGGTATCCGGGTGCTGACATGCGTTCGATTGCATTGAAATAATAGACAGCCGAGTCGTTGAGTTGGAACTCGCGAGACCTGCGGACGGCCTCCTTGACACCTGGGTCCCGCCAAAGTCCACGTATGGAATCGGCGACATCTCGTGGGAAGACATCCCCCTCGATTTGTATCGGGAGAGCGAGAACGACCGCCCTCCGGGCATCGTTCTGAGGTGACAGGGTGATATCGAGTTGGGGCATCGCTTCTAGGATGGCACTGTGGACATTGAGGGCGTTACAACGAAAAGGCGAGGGTGGGACAGTCGGGCATACCGCATGGACTGAATCGTATTGGAGAATATGATTTCCTTGTAGGAGTCGCGTTCCTGGTCGTTGTAACCACCATGGTGAATGAGTTTCATCTGCTTTAGGACCGTTGACTGGAGTTGGGAGGAGGTTTCAAACGAGCGAGCCAAGTCGTTTCGATGAGTGATAACGGACCTTTCCAGATTCTCCTGCTCCGAGCAGCAGCATTTTGATCTCGTTCTTGGCCAACATTCGATCCTTTTTGAGCTGGTTTTCGATCTCGTCATTGCCTGGGGAGAGTCAGAGCTGAGCGGTGGTGGAGGGAAGAGGGTACGCACGGGCCTTTGCCTCGCTATCGATGCCGGTGGACTGTACACAACCCATGCTGTGAAGTAAACGATGCAAGTCAGAAGAGAAGAGGGAGGAGATGAAAGGAGCGGATGATTGACGAATAATTAGCAAGAGATGGGAAGGGTGGACGAGCAACACCACTGACGCGCAAAAACGGAAAAACTATGCGCTTATTTCACACCACATTTTCCAGCTCGGCAACCGCACGGCATCCCTCCACTCCGCCCCTGTCTCGCTCGCTCGCTCGCCGCGCAGACGGGCTACTCGAACCGAGTGAGAACCGACACTGTACTCTATCTAAAAACAAGCTCGGCCACATGTGGCTGGCAGAAAAAAAAAATTTGCACGACGCCAGCAGGATTCGAACCTGCGCACTCAAAGAGTAACAGATATTCGACGGCGTTCGAATCTGTCGCCGTAACCACTTGGCTATAGCGCCGCTCTCAATCAACCACTGCGAGGCGGTGCATTTCATCCAAGCGAGAGCTGTGGTTACGTTGTCGCTCTTTGTCCAGAGAGCTGTGATTGGGGTTAGTGTTCTAAGCATCACCTTGAAAACCATGCGCGATTGGAGAGTGGCTGTTTATGTGGCTCAACAGTTCGAGGTTGCCCAAGTACTCGAGCTGTGCTGATGCGGCGGGTTACCCTGGCACGTGCTCACCGTCCACATCGTCGTCGTTCGAATCGCTTTCCCAATTGAACTAGCACTGGAATGTCAAGCTCAGATAGTCCAGGCGTCCTCATAGAGCCACAAAACGCCTTGGGCCTACTCGACGTGCCTACCAATGACCCCCCTCCGCCCTATCCTTCACCAGAACGGCGCGCAAGAACCTCTCGCAGACACCCACAGCGTGCATCAGCCCACATCTCGACTCTATCCTCGCCAGATTCGGATGCTCTCGCAGAACATACTCTTCACCCGTATTTCCCCCCCACCACTGAATCCACCCCGTTGCTTCGCCCTGCCTTGACCCGACATCGCGCCAACTCCCATGCCAGCTCAACTTCATTCACTCAAACCGTCCTTTCCTTTTGCCAAGACTCTGAAAGCGACTCTGACGTCGATATCTTCGAAGCCCTGAGGAGTCAGCATCTCAATGACGTCGGGCAAACCCGGAACCCATCCCATGGCAGACCAGGACGCTGGTCACTCCACAAACGTGCGTGGGCTAGGTATTTCCACCCGATGCGCCGCATGGCCTACCACGCCGCTGTCTTCCACTTGATGGTCCTCAACTTTCCCTATGCGCTGTTTGCGTGGATATATCTATTTGTCTTTACTTTGGTGAGTACTGCAGTATTGATACGTTCTCTTTTGAGCGGTATGTGCTGGTGGCTGATGACGAGTTCCAGACCGGCACGACCCTTCTTATCACGTTGCCACTTGGAGCCCTCTTGTGCTTCCTTGATCTGCTCGGGGCCAGGGCATTCGCCAGAGGCGAGGTCAGCATTTTCGCCTTCCTATCGCCAGACTGGCGTCCTTATCTCCTTTTATTCTCAGCTCGCATTACAAACAAAGTTTCATGGCCCCTTAGCCTACCCTCCACCATATCCCCCTAGACCAATATTTCAACGTGTACGCGCTCCCGAGCTCCCCGCGGCCGAGATGGGTGCAGCAGGTGTGCAATATGAAACGTCCTTTTACAAGAACGCCTACGCTATGGTGCGTCCATTCCACATCTATTTGCAACCGATGCTCACTCTGCCCCCACCCCCAGTTCACGGATGCGACAACGTACCAAGCACTATTCTACTTTCTCGTGATCAAGCCCAGTATCACTCTTTGCATGTCGATCGCGTTGGCGGTGTTGGTTCCAGTGTCGTACGTGCTCATTCTGCCCGCTCCCCTGATGCTTCGGCTCGTCCGTAGGCTAGGGATATGGCAGGCGAATGTTGCTGTGGAGGGACTGTATCACGTAGGCCCATCCGTGTAAATTGTAGCGGTGCAAGTACATAAAGGAATCCATTCGCTTGTGAATATGTGGCGTGGACGCCAGTGTTTATGAACCCACGTTTTAGGCTGACGCGTCTTCAAGTCGCACCTCATCCAAGTCGCCCCACGCACGACTCATTAGCCGCAGTACGGATCCGTCCGTCCATTCAGACCGAGTCACTCAGTGGACGTCTAGAACTGCTAGACGCTGGATACAGCCCTACCCTCGTCCTATACACAGCTTGCGTAGCCACCATACATCGCTTTAGGCCCCGGTTCATTGTTTGTACTCACACTCCCACCACATCCTCTTCAGTCTCATCATATCCTCTCGACGTCGTAGCATTGGATTATACGCTGTCGTAGATATACCTTCACTGTCATGGACGCTCTCAAGTCGCTCGTGCAACCCCTCGTCGGCGGCGCAGGAGGCTCCTCAGTCATTGACGGCGTAAAGCTCGTCGTTTTGGGAGGCACGGTCGAAACAGCGCGCAGGGTCTCTAGCTCTGCATGGTATGTTTCCAGACAGAATCCCCTCAACCTCATACTCACTCCTCGTCCCTCGTCGCAGGTCTCACTTTATCAACTGTAAGCGCCGCCCTATGGACGACCGACTCAGCTGACGTCTGTTTTGTAGCTTTTTTCCTCACCGCTCATTTCTCTGAGGAAGACTACCCTTATGACTGGCTCATGCTGTGGCTCTCTCGCCGCCCAGAGTGGCAACGCTCTAGGGAGTTTGAGACCACCACGCGAACGACGACCCCCGGCTTCTCGGGCACTCAGACTGCCGACAACTCCTTTGGCGACGAGGACGAAGACGGTGATGAAGATGCACCCCCTGGAAAGGTCAAGACGCGCGTTGTCTTCCAGCCCACGCCGGACACGACACACACCATCTATTACAGGGGTCACTGGCTTAGGGTGCGCCGTAGCAAGAAGACAGATGGCAGCGGCTGTGAAGTCCTGTCAATAAGGTCCTCGCTTTATTTTTATCTCAACCTGTGTCAACTAACGCAGTCCTCACGCAGCGTGGTGGCCCGTAGCAATGCCATCCTCAAGCAGCTCGTCCTCCAAGCAAAGAAGGAATACGAGGCAGAGGCCATCCACCGCATTCAGATCTATTTTGCAGATTCTCACGGCAGTTGGCGCTGGACAGATTCGCGTCACAAACGTCCCATGTCGTCTATCGTCTTGAACCCAGGTGTCAAAGAGATGCTTCTCAATGATGCTCGCGACTTCCTCAAGTCCGAGAAGGCATGTCATCTTTTTCGTTCTAATACCGTGGCTTACTTAATGACCCTTATCTCTAGTGGTACGCCGACCGAGGCATTCCATTCCGTCGTGGCTACCTCCTCCACGGAGTCCCAGGATCAGGGAAGAGCTCGCTCATCCATGCGATAGCTGGAGAGCTGATGCTCGACATCTATACCCTCTCCTTGTCTTCGTCATGGATCAGTGACAGTACCCTGACTACGCTCATGGGTCGTGTCCCCGCTCGTTGCATTGTCCTTCTTGAAGATTTGGACGCGGCCTTTACCCGCAGTGTCACCCGCGACAAGAGTTCTAACGGAACTCCTGATTCGGGAAACAGCAACGGAGAGGAGGCCACTGTTCCAGAGCAGCCTTCGACGTCGAGCGGTCGTCACAGACGTCACAAGGACCACATCTCGGATGTCAACACGTTGAGTCTGAGTGGTCTTCTCAACGCCTTGGATGGCGTTGCCGCTGCAGAAGGCCGTATCCTCTTTGCGTGAGCCTTGGTCATTTGTTTTGGTGGCACTCGATTGACAACGCTTGTAGCACCACGAATCACCTTGAGCGTCTCGATCCTGCACTGTCGCGTCCTGGTCGTATGGACGTCTGGATCGAGTTTAAGAACTCTTCCAAATGGCAGGCAGAGGCTCTCTTCCGCAACTTCTTCCCGTCGACAGACAAGGACGACGAGCCCATAGAGGGTGACCTCGAAGGCATTGAGCTCCCCTCGACACCAGCGCCTCGGTCGCCATCATTCCATTCTTCTACTTTATGGTCCATGTCGCCTTCATTCTCTTCGTCGACCTCGTCCCTTGCGTCCTCGACCAGGAACTCACAATCCCCGCCGGAGTCCATCGCCGGCTCGGAAGCATTTGGCGCGAAGAACCAGGCATATCTCCCACCTCCCGTTGAAGAGCACATTGCTGCTTGCCAGCACTCTGCCAAGCCCTTGGATGGTGACACGCTTGCCCAACTGGCAAAGAAGTTTGCGGACTCGATCCCTGACGACGAGTTCAGCGTTGCGGCGCTGCAGGGATGTGAGTTTGTTTTCGGCAGGCCGGTTTTCATTTGAATATCTTTTTGCTTGCGCGGTGTCTTGGTGGGAATAAAATCTTTACTGACATGACGTTTCTGCTTTCTGAAACTTGTAGATTTGCTCCGGAACAAGTCGCAACCTGAGGCGGCAGCGGAAGGGGCAGCTGCGTGGGTCGTTAGCGAGAGGGAAATGAGGGAACGTCTGAAGAAGGAAAAGGAAGCTCGTGAATTCAAGGAAAAGCTGGAAGTGAGTGCTCGGCGTAAATCTGCGCTTGCCGAGCTTTCCACCACTTCCTTGTATCTCCGAGATCGAGTCGCTAATCCTTTTCGTGTACAGCGCGAGAAAAGGAGGAAGGAACTTATCGAGAAGGAGAAAGAGAAGGCCGAACTCGAGAAGAAGGAACTCGAGCTGACCAAGCTCCGTCAGCAGCTTCAGGAACAAGAAGGCAAGAGCAAGGTCGACTCAGATAAGACGGAAGACGAATCTGGCTCCGTTCCCATCGTCGAGGTCCTGGTCCCCAAGGATGAAGATAAGAGTGAGAGCACTATGGACGAGGACAGCGATGAGGAGAGCGTTCCACCTCCCTCAACCCCTCCCGAAACCGCTTGGATCACGGTCACGGAAGGATCTAGTTGACTATCGGCGACCCCCGCCGCTGTCGAGATGGACGTCCTCGATCCTCAGGTCCCCATTATAGAGCCGACAGCAACGATTCGTGAGGATGATCCTAATGCTACAGTGACGGATACCCAAGAACATACCTCCGCTGCTCAGGTCGTGGCCGAGCGCCAGCTTCAAGCGGCGTCGAGTATGCTCATACTCCGCCATGCTGGCGGTTTCGCCTTAGTGTATTCTATGCTGCATTTCTATTTCTTCCATTTGTATACACTGCTCTTGCACTTCAATGTCACTGGGCGGCGCAAGCAGACCTAGGGTGTTTTTTTTTTTTTTTTTCTTTTGCACAGGTTTTTTTTTGTCCGCTCTTACAAAAGTCGACATCAATCCCAATCCCCCATCTACCCCATCCCCGCATATGCTGACACTGTATATATCCAGGGTTTTCTGATCGTTGTATACTTGCTTTTCTTAAACAAACCATCGACCTTCTTGACTCGCATCTAATCCCCTGCCGTGTCATTACCTCATATTACCCTGACCAAATCGCACAAGTCACGTTGGATCCGCTGATGGATGAATCCATGGACGTTTTTCCATAACATGTTATACATTGTTGTGCATAAGATCGTGGATACAACGTGTCTGCTTGCTCGTTTCCCCATACCCTCGTCTGTTCAGTACGCGCTGACGTGCTTCGGGAGGCCAGATGGGAAATATTGTTGGAACAAGTCGGGGTAGTGACGTTGGGCGACGTCGGGATGGCTCCTAGACACATACGCCCCGCGTCAGTTTTTTCGTATGACGGTGCAACAGATCACGACTTACTTGATACGACCGATCAAATTGACTTTGCCCGAAGGCTCGCGATCGAATTCGCTAAAGTTGACGGCTGTAGGATTCGAATATAGGAGGGGGGTTCAGAGGTGCATGCAGTCACGTACATTCTGTCGTTGCAAGATCACCTCTCAGCTCCTTGAGTTTCAGGATGTCTTCCGGGACTGTTGTGTGCGCGCGTCAGTGGTTTCGTTTTGCGGGGTGTAGAGGGACGTACAGTCGAGTACTTCATCGGGGAGACGTGCGTTCATGCTGATGTTCTGGAAAAAGGGCACAGAGTAGCGGGCCGTCGAGCCGACAGGGGGTGAGAGGACGCGGTGAGAGGTGGCGCGTGCGAGACCACGCGTGACGAATTCGAGGGCTGTTGACGAGTGCCTCAGTAGAGGGCCTAAAACAGGCGCCGAAAAAAAGTCGTCACTTGCCCTTTCCGATGTTCACGACAAAGGTTCCGGGAATGGGGGGAGCGTCGATCCATGCGCCGGAAAGGTTCTGGACTTGGAGACCAGGGTGAGGAGAAGCTTGGAGGAGCTGTGACGAGGATCAGGCGTGGACGAAAGATTGGACGTAGCCTCGGGAAGCTCTTACGAATGTGAGGAAGCCAGCGTCATAGTGAGGACCGACGCCTTGATCGGTGAGGTGCCCATCGTTGGCTGGGTACTTGACAACCTGGAAGCGCGTCTCGGTACCGGGGTGCGATAAAGTCTCTCGTCCCAAACCTTTCATCTCACCTTGCTTCGGTGCTGCATCAGCTCGTCTCTATCGTAAAACTTGTTGAGCGCATCCGACGGGAGACCAAACGCTTCTGCGAGCAAACTGATAAAGCGATAGCTCAGGTTCTGCACGTGGGCAAGGTACGTTTCCATCGTATTTCGGAATCCTGGCAACAGCCGTTCGTCGGGCCACTTGAACCGACGACGGAGAGATTGTCAGGGCTCGCGAACCGTCCGGCCGGCGGATCAGCCTGATCACATACCTGGCACGGTCCCCACAATCGCAAGTATTCCGGAGCGCCAGGTCTCCACTGGGTCTCGTGAGGGGTTGCGAAATCAAACTGTTCCCTGTGGTCTGTCTTGCCTTTTGTGAACTCTGCGCCGAGCTTTGAGTACCCCAAGAAATGAGGGGAGTTGGCCATGAAGATCTTGTGCTTTGCCTCTTGCGGGAGATCGAAGAGACGTGGGATGTACCCGATAAGATCGTCGACGACTTGCTGCGGTACGGTGTGGTTCTTTAGGTAGAGAAAGCCGACATTGATGAGGGCGTGTCTGAGCTGGTCGATGAACTCGGGCTTATGAGCCTGGTCATTGGTGAGGGCAAAGTCGAGGACTGGGATGCTGGAGAAGTTGGCAGCCATGGAAAATGCCAGGCGTGTGTTGGATAGAGGACATGCTCAGTCAGCTCAGCACAGTCGGGGTTAGTATGATGCCATGATCAGGAGGTATTGCGCTATTCCCAGCTTACAAGCATGCTGATATAGATAATTCTTTTCACACCACGACTTGAACCGAACTGGGGGGGGCAATATCCATAGATTATATTCAGTAACGACAATCTAGTCGGGACGATAATAGCATCGAGAAGGGGAATGCAGGGAAAGTGAAAAACGAGTGGACGAGATAGAACCAGCGAGCGGTGAGTGACCCAGACCCGAAAAAAGGTACGCGACGTCCCATAGTGTGTACAGCCTCACTGAAACACCTAGTAGTGTCCGAGGCTGGGATGGCGGGAACAATAGAGAACACGAGTGACCGATAAGGTCTAGAGTTGATCGCACGGCTGAATTTATGAGTGCTCCAACTTGACGCGAATTTTGGCTTGGCGTCGGCGTCTTTCCACGATGAGATAGCTCACTATCGACAATCATTAATGTCAGCACGTTCATCGCAGAATGTATACTCACCGATGATTTTCTCGAGGGCGGCGGCGGCTTCCGGTTTGATTTCGAGCCATGCGTGTCGGGACATCCGGAAGACAAAGAAGTGGCGTTTGAACGGATGGTATTCCGCAACTGGAACCTTGTCTTCGTCGTCCGCTTTCACGAGCTGGAACTTAAGAAATCAGTCCAACTTGTCCTTGCAGACAGGTGTCTTACACACCTGCAAGTAACGCTTGTGAGTCTTCCAACGGTACATTACACCGTCCTCGCCTGTGGTAAATACGCCACCACTTTGGCAATATAAGATTTCCCGATGCACGACGAATTGAAAGTAGTACGCACACGTTGCTACTGTCGCACTTGACAAAATCTGCGGCCCGGATCCACTCGCCCTCTGCATCCGGCGTGTTGAATCGGACCTTGACCTCTTTTTTCGGAAGGGACTCGATTTCGGCGATGCAACTCACGATACGATTTTCATAGTCGTATTTATTTATCTTGGTGAGGTGAGGGTGCCAGAACCGGGTGACGACTTCATAGTAAAATTTGTCGTTGTCCAAGGAAAAGGTCGTATTGCGAACACTATTGGTAGCAAAGGTGAGTTTATGAGGAGGGTCGACCTTCTTTGGGGGAGGCATGGAAAGATGGTGGGACTCGCTAAGTAGTAGGAGAGAAGATTGTTACCAGAGGGGAATCAAGCAGCGAAATGATCGAAACACGACCTCGGGTAATAAGCTGGTGAGAAGTGGGAATTGGCCGCCGCAGCTGACTGCCTCTGGGACCTTTCTGCGCAATTTTTTTGATAATGATCACAGGAAAGTGAAACCGGATGCGCAGGCGAGATATGGCAGTGACAGTTCCGCACAGGCACTGTCGACGCGAGAAAGCGTCAACGGCTCCGTCACGACAATGCGTGAAGCCGGCGATGACATCTGAGGAACCGGCCAAATGGGTTAAAGAAGGTTTGTAAACCTGTTCCCATACATACCTGGACACGCATGATAGCAGTGAGAACATTTAAGGGGGGGGGAGTGTTTTGCCGTCGTGGGGATGAGAAATGTGTCGGGGAGTGCAACACCCTCAGGTCAACTCATTCCGAGTTGCACGTGGAACCTGGACGAAAATACGGATCAGCCATTTATGAGCGTGAGGTCGCTGTACAATGTAGTTTACCATACGGAAGCAAATGGCCGCAAATGGCAACCTGTAGAGTCGTGTTGTCGCACAACTGGACTGTCTTATTTTTGCGCCGATCTGCGTTTCGCATGTTATCCAGCGTTTCATTCGGTGCGAGTCCCACCAGATCAGGCTCACAACTGCGGTCCTCGTCGTCGCCCGCCCCGAGTTCACCCACGTCCACCGTTCTCGCGGGTCTCGACGACGAACTGCGCGATGCCCACCGCATCCTGTCCCAGGGCCAAGAAGAAGACCTACGATACGCCCTCAGCCGTGTCCTCAACAAAGTGGAAGAGCTCGTGAGCCCACGTCCAACTTCGTTCCAACCCGACGACCTCTCAATCGATTCCCGATCTCTCCCGTTTTGTAGTCCTCCTTTCTCCAGACAGCACTCAAGACCCAGACGGAACTAGAGACACAGTTAAATCTCGCAAAGTCGAATCTTCAGCTCATCATATCCAACAATGAGATGCTCGAAGAGGCTCTGAAGAGGGAGACGCCATACAGTGCAAGGGATGTGGGTTGGCGTCGCTGGAGTGCGCGCGAGGTTCAGGATCACAACACAGAAAAGACGTCTGAAGAACGCCCTCGAAGCCTAGATTATGGTCCCTTGAATGAATCGGGGGCACCCACAGTTCCGTCCAGTGCGGCCGTGGTACTCGTCAATGGTGTCCCACCACCAGCACGGACGAACTCCACTCCTCAACCGACAACGATGACGAGCTGGCAGGACAGCCGCTTCTTTAAATTCCGGTTCAGTAGCGGTGGGTCGGATACAGGCACATACAAGCTATCGCTCATCCGCGGACAGGTGCTCGATCGCCTGCTCTCTCCCCTCATCCTTCACACCTTACCTCACCCTCTCTTTCATCCTTGGTGCCAAATGCACGAGAAAAGGAGATGGAAGAGTTACAAGAACAACTCGAGCGTGAACGTCAGGCTCACAAAGCCGCAGATGTGGCCAAGGTTGCACTGGAGGCAGAGCTTGAATCGCTGTCACAAGCCTTGTTTGAAGAGGTAGTTCCTCCTTCTCTGAGAGATTCTGTTCGTCTGAACAACCCTCAGGCGAACAAGATGGTTGCTACAGAGCGTATGAGAAGAGCCGAGACTGAGGAAGAGCTGTATCAAACGCGCTTGGAGAAAGATGCACTACATCAGGCACTCAAACTGATAGAAGGAGAGAACGGACGATTACGCAGCGCAAGTGCCCCGTCGGACACACCACCTGTAGTTTTGCCTGTGCGTTTGAGTCCAGAGCAACAGTCGTCTAGACCACCGACCGACAAGGAGGTTACCACTCACCTCGCACCTTCGTATGATTCGGAGATACCCGACCACCTCACCGGCTTTCAGCTCGAGCCTGCACCCAACCCGTCGCTAGCTGGACTGCAACGGAAAACCACGTCAAGGGAGGAATCAGTAATCGCTGATTTGTCCGTCAGCTCGCTAAAAGAATCACTGCTAGTAACTGTGGCTTCGCCTCCTGTTCCATTAGTGCCCAGTGATGAGCCATCGCCATGGGATGGTATCGTAGCGACCGTCCCTTGATTTCCTCTCATTGGCTGTGCGAGTTATCTTCTGTTATATACATCCACTCGCAATTAGTACAGCCTGGTATTATAAAAGTACGCTATAGCGGGACGTCTGTTCACTTGAACGTATATCGCTGGTTTCCAACTGGTTCGGTTGTTTGCTAGCGGACTCCGACTCGAATGTCGATCACGTCCAAAGATCTGAACTTGGTACAATGTCAACTGTCCGGCCGAATACACAACGCCGTCCGGCTGCGCCTCCAACCCCGACAGTGCAACCAAAACCCCAAATCTCCCTTGAAGAATGGGAAGCTAAAGCGCCCTTGAGCGACCTCGCTCTTAAGAGTGTTGCTGCGATTCAAGCAGCGAGCGAAAAGTCACCCCTTCCTTTAAAAGTGAGTACCAGTCGGTTTGTCCCTGTGAGAGGAGCTGTCTCAAATCCAAAAGGTCGCTATCGAGGACGATGCCTCGCGCCCACCGACACCCGGTTTACGTGCGACGAGCAAACTCGGTTCAGGTTCCCGACCCTCCACTCCCGTTCCTGCATCTACGCGTTCGCTCCCTTCGCATGCTCTGGATCCCAGGGTGCCCATACAAACACCTCAACAATTCTATGATTGGTTCGCACAAGTCGATCGTTCCGTCGCGCATAGCCAAGAGGCCCATTTCAGGGCGCATGTGGCCATGGTAGCGGAACATCTGGGTACAGCAGACATGTTGCTCGAACGGCTTGACGAGGTGGAGACGGAGGTGGATAGCATGCTTGAAGCGTGGAGAGGCGTCGAAGAGGGTGGGAGGAGCTTGAAGGATGCTTGTGAACGGCTTCTCGAAGACAGGGTCAGTTGTCGTACACGATCTCGGTGTTTGGTTCGCTGATGTACATCGCGACTGGTATCAGGACAAGTTGCTTGACCTCACAGACGAGATTGACACTAGACTGGAGTATTTCCAAGAGCTCGAACACGCGACTCGGATGCTTAATCACCCTGGAGAATCACTTGTTCTACAAACTGACTTCTTGTACATGGTTGAACGTGTCGATATATGCATCGAATATTTGAAGGCTCATGTGCGTTCTTTCACTAGTCACCATCACATTAATGTGTCTAGTATTGAGGACAACGCATCTAGCGATATTACAAGGAAGCAGAGGTTTACCTGTTACGCTTCCAGCAATGCATGACACGCGCCATGACACTCATCAAAATGTTTTTTGTTGGCTCCCTCAGGGCGCTCACAGCAGACGTATCCAAGCGTTTGTCTGAGAAGGTACCCCAATTGCTCTTTGTCTTGTACACACTCCAGTTAACTCCAACAATAGGATGTATCTGCTACAGCACAGATGCATTTATTGTATACCAGATTTCGGAGTGTTACACCTCAACTAGCACCTCTCCTTAACGAGCTCGAGCGGCGGGCGACTGCGCATCCGGAAGAACTCTCCGCTCTCTTGTCTGAATGCCATTCAGCCTACTTCAGTGCACGCAAGGCCCTCTTGGTCGGACGTTTGGTAGAAGAAATACGAGGGCTGGATCCAACACACACCGAGCTTGTCGAACTTGTAAAGATCCCTTCTATGTCTAAAAACATCGTCGTTAATTTTTGTTTTATAGACAAATGCGGGATGCGCCTATTTGAAACAACTTTGCACGGACGAGTTCAATCTCTTCCGCGAGTTTTTCGATTCTGGAGAGAATCAACTATAGTGAGTCGTACCGGTTACAACTCCTATTACCTTTGATTCAGCCGGCGTTTGTAGCCCTTACCTAGAAACCCTCTGTGATTACCTCTACGACGATCTCCGCCCTCGTATTCTTCATGAGACTCGACTCACTACGCTCTGCGAAGTTTGTACTGTCCTTCAAGCCTTGATGGTTCTCGACGTCGTTGAGCTCCCTGACGAGCTCCCTGACGAGCTTAATGTGGACCTCGATCATCCGAAGGCAAGAGGCCTCGGGAGACTTCACATCAGCCACTTACTACAAATGGTTCTTCAAGATGCTCAGACTAGACTGTTTTTCAAGGCTCAGAGCTTGATTCAGGCTGAGATCAGGTACTATGTTCCAAAGCCGGAAGATCTGGCATACCCAGATATACTCGTAGGTTTGTTGTCCATGACTCCTTGTTTCCGTGGACTGAAAAATCGCTCACGAACCACTGTAGCCGTAAGAAAACCTACTTCTCAGTTCGACATCAGGGAGAAGGAAAGTGTTAGTCGGTTGTTCCAACTTTCCTCCTTGGACAAGCAGGAGACGTGGTATCCAACTTTGCAAAAAACTGTTTGGGTGCTGTCTCAATTACACGATTTCGTCAAGGTAATACTTTTACACACGCTCAAATAGCCGTGGTTCACGTATATCGCCAGCCTGCCATATTTGAAGACATTGCTCAGGAAGCCGTGAGCCTCTGTCGACAGTCGCTCGTATCGTCGAGTACCACCATAGGGCAACGTAACGCTCCTGCAAGCACACTCGATGGAGAACTCTTCCTCGTTCGACATCTCCTGATCCTGAAAGAAGTCACGAACAACCTTGACTTGGCTGGGAGAGATATCCAAAGGCAAACAGGCCAAGGTGGTGTGACAGGTGAACACCTGCTTGGTTACGCCTTGGAGCCTTACTGACGACGGACACGAACAGATGCACTGGCTTCCATTCTCAACAGGACAACTGCGTTTCTTCCCGACGCACTCTTTGCATCCCTCGGCATGCCACGTGGATACGAGAGCATGACGGATGCCAGACATGTAAGTTGCTGCTCATACCGTCTGGAAGTTCTGCCGCATGCCATCTCCCATTCCCCAGGAAATCGACCAAGACCTCAAACGCGCCTGTCAAAACCTCATCTTACTTTGTGCCAAGGGCCCGTGTGAACCTCTGCAAGAATGGGTCGGCCGTGTGCGCGCCTTCAATACTTCCCGTACGGTTACCCCGCTTACGAATCCACCGGCACTGGTTCCGTTGCTCACCGAACAAGACTGGGCACGCCAATCCGCAGCTGAAGAATTGCATGCAAAGTTTGTTGAATCGTGCGAACGCGATCTCAGGGCAGCGGTGACGAAGCTCCGGTTATACTTAGAGGACAATCGGACGGTGTCGGTGTTGCTCACGCATGTGAAAGAAGCGGTTGTGGATGGGTATATGGGGTATAGAGAAGTTGTGTGGAACATGTACGCGGGGACCTTGAAAGGGGTTGTGTACTCTGAAGAGAGCTTGAAGGAGAGATTGAGTGTTATTTGTGATGAATGACGACTTTCGTGGGGTTCGGTGCGCGTTGCGGTAATATGACATGATGGACTTTCGACAACTATTGTCAACTTTCCTCTCGAGTACGCACGAGCTCACCTCATTTGTCTAGTAGTGTTGTGAAGATTCGAATAGAATAGATGTCGTCATACACATCACTTATGCCGACCATGATAATTTTTGATGGTTATCCTATAGCACCCCCTCACTAGTCCCCTTGTTGAAAAAAATAGCACCACTATCTGTCAGTCGATATTGCAACGCAGCCGAACGGGTGATCAGAGGATATGAAGGTTTGCTCTCCACAGGACCCAAGTGTAGACACAGCTACATGGTGTATGTTGGATTTTTGTTCGATCTGATCAGGGTCTGAAAGGTCCTGACTCACCTCACCACTCACAGCACCACTGCGGCCGCTTGATAGAGGTCTTACCTCCACATGGTAGGAGCACAATTGCAAAAGGTGTTGGAAAAGAGGGTCAGGTTCTGATCGATTGAGGACATGGTGTCGTATCAAAAAGGTTGCAGCCTCCTGACCGGCCCACGACTCTTTATTAGCATGTTTAAGACGATAGAGTATGTCCTACCTTCAGACACAATGCTCGTAGCGCACGACAAAGTCGTGATAACTCCAGAATGGAATATCCAAGCCATTCGAGGGTTGCGATATCGTCCAAGATGACGAGAGTTTTTGCATCCTCGTCCTGTCCACTACGCAGCTCCGTGGAAACGAGGTCGAAAATGCGCCCCAATCTTGTGTCTCTAGAGCTTGTATCAGGTTCTTCAGACTCTTCCGACACCTCGAGGTGCGAATAGACATCAACGAACTTGAACCGGACATTTTGCGAGATGTTCAAGTTCTTGATAATGTCTTCAGTATACGGCAAAGCAGATGCTACTCGATACGCACTGACTTGGATGCCACTAATTTTATTCGTTCAATGTCCTCCGAAATGGAAAGGAAGAGACATCGAGATCGCTTTGATTCTTTTAGACGCAGGTTCAGAAATCTGTGGATCAAAAAATCTGCAGGAGCCTGTAACTCGTCAGTAATTAATACAAGTCCAACGTGAGAGGCGAGGTCTGCAGGTGGAAATGACTGCATCGTTCTCGAACAAAATCTAATCAATGCGCTTTTACCAAATCGGTCTTTCTAGAAGCCTTTGGACAACAGGCGCAAACAACGTCTCCCCGTCTCCACCATAACGTTACGCTCCTGGTTGGCAGCAAGACTAATTGAAGCGTGGTTAGTTCACCAATTACTACGAAACTACACTCGGGTTGATCTAGCGTTCTTAAACCCGCCAACGGAAGTCGGGTCGCGCCATGACTGAGGAGTCGTTCGAGACACTTTTTGGGTCTTGTGTACTTGACGTTCTTACCCCAGATACCTCGATATCGTTCCCGGAGGATGTCATCGTAGACGACTGGCTCGTGAGCGTCAAACAGCCTCACGCGGAGAGAAAGCAGGCTTTCTTCGGTGAGGTACATTGTATACTCATCGTTGCACCACAACGAAACTCATGGGTGTCTAGATGAGCAATTGAATCTGTTTCTTGTGATGCACATCAAGCATCCATCTCTCATCAACACACATGATCGCCATAGTCCTCCACGGTCCCTTGTGGACTTGCTCAGTCATATACAAGTATCACTAGAAGCGACCTACATCTCTAGGACGCCAAACCAAGATGTACCGGACGCCGCTAGTCTTGTCCGTCCTCGCACGTCATCCATTCCCAAGGGCCGCCCGCTCTCACTTCATCCCTCGATATTTCCACCTAACACTCCGAATCCGATCCCATCAACTACTGAAAGTGACCGCAAATATGTGCAATCAGAGGGAACTTTACTCTTTTCTAGTATTTGGGGAACGAAAAAAGCAACAGGGAAATCAAAGGAGAAGTTCGCGCTCCTGTTTTCTGAAGCCCAAAGAAGCTGGATTGCCGTCTATGAGCTTTCCCTGATAGTGTGTGAGTAAGGTCATGATATCCTTATGTTTAGTGCGGCTATGTTGAACTTCTTAGCCTATCTGCGCCTTCCCTTCTCCGACCCTCTACTTTGCTTGACTGCATCTGCTACATTACGAGAGAAGGCTCTCTCACTCTCTCAGTCAGCTCACCCGCTTGTTACATACCTGATCACAGCAGGCATGATTTCTCATCTGGATCCGAGAGCCGTGACGGGTGGTGAACATGATAAGGAAGACGAGGAAAATGAAGACACTGGCTTCGAGGAAATCAACTTACTCGATGGCCTCACACTGGGTGCGTCTATGCATCACGATCTGCGGTATATAATCATTTAGTCTGTTTCGTGGTAGGTTCCAGTACATCGGACGGCGAGTCGCTCCACCTCCCTTCAACTCGGCTAGGAAATACCACTCGTCAACGATTCTTTTCGCTTCCACCGGTATCCGCACCGGCTCGAACACCTCCTTCAACCTCCAAACAGACTCCGAATCATATCCTGCGACAATCTTACCGCAAAATTTTGCAGACGGTCTCTGGGTTTCGTGTCCGAATGCGTACTGTGTTTGTTCCTCATGTCTTGCTGCCGAAGAACCCTTCTGTTGATCAGGATGCTCACGACCGCAACGATTTTGAAAGTGGGAGCGAAGAGCGAGAGGCGGGAAATAGTGAACGCACTGTGGTCCTCTGCGTCGAGGTAGAAAACTCTGGAGAGTCAGGTCCAGCCACCGGTTTCTCGCTCGAGCGTTTGGATGTGAAGATCGGCGGAGAAGGTGCGACTACAAGATTGATCGAATGGGGAGAGGGTGTTTTCAACTCTGGGTCGGATACCGAGAACCACCTCTTTCCTCTGCTTATAGGCTCAATGGAGCAGTACAACCTCCTCTACGTCGTATCCTTCTGGAACACACCAAATGATCAAGGTAACTTCTTGTTAACGACCCAGGGTATCAACGATGGCGGTGAATTACAGAGAGCAGTGACAATCACTGTCTACGGTAGACCGTATCTCACAAGTGAAGTCAAAGATGAAAACAGCGTCCTATCCTACCCGACTCCAACCTTCTCATCCCGGTGGAATTGCGTTCTTGATCTATCGTCTAGACCTCGCGAGGAACCCGTAGATTTCCACGAGACCTCGGTAGGACGCAGTGCCCTCCCCGAGCCTCCTTCACCCTTCCCAGGCCGTACTGCTCTCTCATCTCTCGTCTTGTCCCCTGCACCCACGACAACTACTCCTCAAGCGATCGCAGGAAAACGACACACGCTCCCTAGTAGCGTTACCGCCATGCGTGCTATTAACCCCTCCGCCAACTATCGTCTCTCTCTGCCGTCTCGCGAGTACCCCGGAGGGTCTGCTGTGTTGCCTGCTCCGACAACGGCTTTCACCCCTCCTTCTGTTGCACTCCAGACATTTAATAGATCAGCTTCGACCACGTTTGGAATGACAGCTCCTCCACCGACTGCAGGGGGTGGGTTCAACATCAACGCCTTACCGTCCGAAATACTGGCGCAACCATCATCCGTCACACTGCATACCCCCGCGTACCCCATGTTCCCGCCAGGCGTGACAGCCAAGGCCCCACACATCCAGGCATTGGGTAGTCAACAAGGCTATTCTGGTCCGAGCGTCGAGATCAAGCGAGAGAGAGGGACAGGAATGATGACCGCGGTGCCACAGACCCCGTTCCCGACCGTCTTGAATACACAGTTTGACACTCGACAAGAACTTCTGCCGGTACCCTCGGGAGAGCCCGTTGTCGTTTCTGTGGGCCTCTTACCGGCTGAGTCTGACGACGGCTATCCGTTTGGGCAGAGGAGGATATATCCGTCGGATCGATTTACGTTGGACATTTTCGTCTACAACCAGAGCTCGTGGACCAGAAGATTCGAGATTAGCTATCCAAATGCGGATAGACGACAATGGAAAATGGAACAGAACAAGGCCGCGTCAGGATCTAGAGGGAGAAGCTACGTGGAGGAACTCACGAGTTTAGTCGCCCCTCCTGGTATCTTACCCTTACAGAACCGAGTGAGGGTCGGGTGAGTTAAGAAATATAGCTTTTTGTACCGACTCGTGTTTCTAAGGATTGGTTCACTCCACAGCCCGCTCAAGCCATCCACTTGTCAATCCGTCCGTATGGACTTCCTTTCCATTTCTCCTGGTGTGCATTCTGTTGACATCCTCACACTGACGGACGTCGAGACCGGGTATGCGGTTAACTTACGGCAAGCATAAGTGGGCTCTTGTTCCCGCTAATAACTGACTCAGCGCCAGATCTGTTATGGATATCGTCGTCCATGAACACACAGTAGAGATGGAAGAGAAAGTTCCGTAGCTGGTGTTTTATGTACCTGAGGCATGTGCTACGAATTCCGGTGGACATTTTGGAACATCCGGGAATGAGGAGGCTTGCAAGAGAACAAATATGAATATACAAGAACCAAGTGTGAAATCTGAAGAGGACACATAGTGGTACATAATAAAGGACCTGGGTGTCTTGCACGGAAAGGTTAGACTGGGTAGGGATCCAAAAGAGGTGGGGTGGAGACAAGGCGGGATTCGGCATAGTGGGAATAACTGGGATGTCGCTAGGGAAAAATGTCTATATCCACTGACTCTTGTCCCAACCTGGGTCCTGCAAAAACGCACAAAGGACTTTGCTACCGGTCTAGAGGCGAGAGGGGGAGCATGAGAGCCGTTTGACGGATAATGGGATTGAAAGACCGCACCTGCAAAAGAGGGTGACCTGCAACGATGCTGAGGAACCGTTCAAGTCCTTCCCTCCGGGCTTCAATGACTTCATCAGAGAATCTATTAGTGAAGACCTTGCCAGGGAGAGGAGGAATGTTGACGCGAGTGGACTCCCGTTCGAGGATATCACGGAATGCCTCAAAGTCTGAGTAACGGCGTCTCACGAGGGAGTGGCGTAATTTGAAGGCAGGTATGTTGGTCTAAGTCATCAAAACGTACTCAGACTCGCAACGGGGCAAAGCACTATTAACTGAGAGCATACTTTGCACACGACTTCATAGTCGGTAAACATTTTCCGACCGAATCCTAGGGCAACATCGACTACAACGAAATATTGGCGAAGAACACTTGCTTACCGTGTGTTTGAGGATTGCGAACCTCAATTTCCAGAAAACTTTCTGGAACGCTATACATCTCTTCGATCTGCAAGGCGCTTGCTCGGATTGGTTCAGGGAGGACAGAGAAAGGATCGAGAGGTACATACGGTCTGCTCACGCGCCCCGAGACGGGGCTCATCAAACGCGCTACTTCGAGCGAAGGGCGACACAGTGGTCATGGTCGTTGTGAATCAAGAATGGATGCAGCAACACAGCTTGCAATACAGCAAATCACCGAATTGTCACAAAGTCACGCATGCGCAACATCATGTCACGTAGCCATCTGGGTTATAGCTCAAGTACTACTTAGACTAGTTACCGAAGATAAGCTTGAGATTTTCTAAGCTCTCGGGATCTGCTTTCCCTGACTTGTTTGTTCCTCGAAATGCTTCCTTGATGATGGCGGTCTTGCGTTTCTGGATCTCTAGGATGTTACCTTCGATGGTATTCTCGATCTGGGCGAACATCAATGTTGGAAATATGCAGAATGAGGTTCTCTTACAATGAAATGCTTGACATAGACTGTCTTCTCTTGGCCAATGCGATGAACACGGTCAATTGCTGTGGAGGATGTAACTGTATGTAGGCACGATTCAACCAGGGAAAATACCTTGGTGCTCAGTTGCTGCGTTCCACCAGCAATCCATCTAGAACTAGAGATAAATTTGCCCTATAGAGAACTCTGAAAGATTTACCATGAATACATGATTAGCGCAGGTAAGCTGTTTGTGTGATCAGTAGAGTTTGTCGAGAGAGAGAACAAATTTCCTTACATTTAGCCCAACCCCACCAGCCTTCAGGCTAATAATCAAAACTTTGGGCTTGTGCTCACTCTGTTTGAACTTGGCTATTGCTGCGCTACGCTTTCTCATGTCCATAGAACCATCAAAACGGTACCAAGCAAGGTGTTCACGCTCAAGAGCCATTGATATGAGTGAGAGGAATGAAGTGAACTGCGAGAAAACGATTGCACGGAAGTATGGATCTTGGTCTCGTAGGCGACCTGTTTGACAACCATCATCATTGCCTGCCGTTAAATGAACCAAAGACAACTTGCGTAAATTTTCAATTAGAGCATCGAGTTTTGTTGAGGAGCGGAAGTCATTGTGACGCAGCTCAACTACTGGTGCACTCGCAGGCTCCATTAGTCTGTCATCCCCTGAAAGGAAAGGAACGGGTTTCATTCCATCTTGGCTTTTAGGTCTAAAAACCTCTATCAACTCGTTTTCTTTGACAGGCCCTCGAGAACAGGAAGGGCAACGTCCTTCTTCACTTCGCTCGATGCAGGCCATTATATAAGAAATAATGCAATCCTTGCAGCTAAGAACGATAATAAGTTGTAAGCAACAAAAGAAGTAGATATGCTTACCACTGATGCAAGCACTGGGGAATGATGACTGCAGTCTCCATAACATCGAGACAGATAGGGCATTCATCTGTGTTGGATGTCTCAAGGTTGGAGAGGACGTTCTTTGCGAAGGACATGTTTGAAGCATCAGAGGTTCGCTGCTTGGCAATGTCATGTATCAAAGTGTCGATTTCGATCCATTTTGAGTCTGATGGAGGCTCATTCACCTGGTCTTTAGGGTCTATAACAAGATCCGGGTGCAACACGGCACGTCGCAAGCTGAGTACTGGTTTGTTAGCCATAGGAAATTGGACCCCATGTCAAGTACAGACCGCATCAGCATGGCGAGGATGTGAGTGTAATTCTTGCCAACCAGTCCTTTGGCATTAAGCTGATCAAAGTCTCGTTTGGCAGTATCATAGATAGAGTCATAAATTTTCTGTTCTGCGGCAGAGAGGCGAAGAGTGTCGATGCTATCTTCCTTTGGAGGCAGCTCTATGATCCGTTTTCCATCGCTGTCCCGCATGTGCTTCTCTCTGCGGAGTAAAATGCTCTCCAAAATAACTTGCACTATCTCGATCGCTTTAGGGTCGCGAGCAAGAAATGGTAATGTAATAAACCTAGAACTAGGCTTCAGTTGCGGTCAAGGGATTGTCGGAAACCAATGCATACGAGCGGAAAAAGGGATAAGATGACCAGGGAGTATAATCCAGAAATTTCCTGCTCTGGATGTGAGCATGAAAATCCTACAAAAATATATATGTCTCACAAGAGGGAGTGAAGGTCGTCGAGCTTGTTTACGATTGGTGTTCCTGTCACGGCCCACCTCCGCCTTGCTCGAAGTGCGTAGACAGCCCGGGCAGTTTTACTCGTCCTAGATTTACAATGGTGTGCCTCGTCCAGAATGACCCTCATCCATTCGACTGCCAGGGCAAGTCAGTGGCAAATCGGGTGAGAAAATAGGTCATTACTTTGATAGACTGATGATTGACCATTTGATTTCTCAAACTTAGAATGCTCGGAAGCCAAGACGCCATAAGAGGTAATGACGATGGGTATGCCTACGTCACTGTCTTCTTCAGTCTCTAAGCCATCCAGATCTAACCTATTTTGCCCGTGCCAGACAATAACTTGCAGGGTTCCAGAAACACTGGAACGCTCCAGTTCCTCGGACCATTGCGAGAGAAGAGATGTCGGAGCAACGACCAGGGTCGCAGAAGGGCCTTTCGTTGGTCGTTTTGTTTGATTGGATGGGATGGCTCGGAACGCGCTGTCTAATCTTAACTGACGACCACGAGTAGGATGCTTCTCGTCACGACTGATAGGTTCTGGTCCTCTATTGGTGTGGATCAAGGCTGAAATCATGATTGTCTTGCCCATTCCCACTAAATGAAGGTCAGACAGATAAAACATATCAGTTTGCTTGGTGCTTACTTTCTATTAAGACATGCCATGCTCAAATATCAGTCTCTATCAGCAAAGGTAGCAATGCTCACCGTCTCTACGAGGGTTCATGAGTTTGATGGCGAGCATAATGTGTGAAGACTTACGCCAAAATCCCACCTCTGAATTTGCGCTCTGCCTTGGGGAAGTCCAGGCTGAGTTCGCCTGAGAAAGAATTGAAATAGAACACTTTGTCGTCCTCAGTTAGATCGATTAATCCATTGCACGGTTCGGCAGGGAACACATATCTGACGAATGGTCGACATGCGTAACCCTAGAAGGTAACTGGGGACTTACTCGCTCCACAGAGGATGCATGGATGTTGCTTCCCTTGCGGAGACCTCACCTGACTCCATAGAGTGCATCCACCTGCTCTATGGTGTGTACATAATTTGCCCGAGTGAGAGTTGACTCACATCAGTGCTTGCTTTTGATACCCCCTTAACGTGAGCATAAATGTTGGTGGAGGATCCATCTCTGCCATGGTCTGGTCGTATTGCTGTGCCCTGCAGATATGAAATCAGATGATGCTATGCATGAAGGCATACTTCAATCACCTTCGGTAAATTAAGTCCAACTGATTGTCAGACAACTCTTCGCCCTCTTCGACTTCGATTTCCTCTCCGTCACCAATTACTTCGGTCCTCATTTTCTTTGTCCCTGCCGGTTTCTGCGCGGACTCTCCATTTTGCCATTCATTGCCATCGGGAATTTGGTCATTTTTCAAAGCTCGCGCACCAGCGCGTGGTCGCAGGTTAACAACATCAAATAAGGCTAGAAGCACAGTTTTTCGTTCACGGAGAGATTGTTCTTCCTCGGTCTCCTTTTCTTGTCCGAAAACCACTTTTGGACGTACAGATGCATCCAATGCATTAACGGGCTTGAATGCTGAAGCGGAGATATAAACAGAGAGGGAGACAATCATGTCTGCACCTGAGTAGAGGACAGGTGGGCAATCGACCATTGTACTGCCCCCGAAATTTATCAGACCTTGGTGGATGTATGAATGTAACCACGTAAATGCAGAAGCGGAAACAGAAATACCCATGTCCAACAACTTTGATACCCATCCAGCGACATCTTGCGGTAGTCGGCCGAATTCTTTCAACCTGGTCAAACCGCCTGTTGCCACTACACAAGGATGTACTTACCGAACCCCCCTTTATTTGTAAGTCGAACAATCGTGTCTGCCTTCTGTTTCAGTTTTTTGACTGGTTGAGACTTAAGCATCGCCTTGAGTTGTTTCTTCTTTCCTTTGACTGAGGATGTCGCTGCGGCACTGGAATCCTCAGGACTGTCCCTTTCGACTCTGATCTCGTCCCCTGGTTGAATATAACCTTTGCCCTTAACCGTGCTCCAAGCGTTGGGGACTAAGAAAGTACCCAGGTATGTGCCATTTGGTTTGGTGGCAAGTTGTACGGACAATGAAAGACGCCTTTTCTTGGTTGGAGGCGGGGATGACCGAATGGTGGTTTGAAGAGGGAGAGGAGGAGAGGAGTCCCTCGAAACAATGGAAGACATACTGCTGACGCTCGACGCGCGTGGGACCTCATCGATAGAGGGCAGCTCGAAGTCGCTTCCAGAGTCATCGATTGCACCAGTTGGTAGGGGAGTCATAACGATAGGGTTTAGTGGAGCTTCGAAAGTCGGAATATTCTCGTCATCACTATCAGGAAAAAATAATCGTTTTTCACGGACTTGTTGAGACGAAATCGAAACAACTTCAAGTTCTGGCTGAGTAGATCCTGGAAGGTCCACTGCAACGCCTTCCGAATGCTGGACATTTTCAGCAGCTACCCTGGATGCATGCGAATCATCCGGATCTGCGAAGAATAAAGCACTGTTGCTCATGTCGGCACCGGTGACTGTTGAAAGAGTGGAATTTCGGTGGAGGGTTACGTTGGTACGCGTCGCAGTATGAATCATGATGAGTCCGAGTCGCGGGACCCGCGTTACTTTGGTTTGTTAGGTTCCAAGGCCCTTGAACAACAAGCATAAACAACCGTGTACTCATAGCCTGACTGTTCGAATCTGCGTGTGCGATGACCTTGTATACACGAAACACCATCCCCGACTCCCACGCTGGTAGCGGGAGAGGGTTTTCTCAGGCAGAAACGTCTACCAGGCGATACTGAAGTGAGCATGAAGCTGGTCCCCTTTCATATTACTTACTCGCAGGCAAACATCTTGGGTGCTGGCCCTCGTCCCAACAAATGAAAGGGTAAGGTGCCTGCCGAAGGAAAGCATAAGGCGGACGAGGAGTTGGTCGATCAGTCGCCTACTGAAAATTAAAGAGTACAGTGATTGATGACGACTGGGATGTTCTTGACATGGAGAGAAGTAACTAGATAAGGCGAGTGGTGATTGCTTGGTAGCTCGAAAGAAAAACTATATATCTTGTCCGTACATATTGTCTAGTCCGTGCTATCACGTTGGCATGTTATCATGTTCCGAATAACGTCGGTTTTCCCAGGAGTCGGGGACTTGGCGCCCCGCTACGATCCTTGTATGGATAGAACAAACTTATTGTCTTGACCTATGTATTTTGCAGCCTCATGATGGCGCGCGTATTGTCACTTACCGCCACTCACTGACGGCCATCAATATGCAAACCTGAAGTCCAGTCGTGCATTGCCTTCGTCTTTGGTCGTCTGAAGGTAGTCCGTTTGTTCCTGTCCATAGCACATCAACCAAAGAGTTCGCCCCATTTCAAAGGAAAAGCACCTTTTCTGTCATCGCATTCCATTTGCGATCTCTCCTGCGATTCATTTCGCGGTAAAAGATGAATGTAAGGATGTAAAGCACTATATTCGTGCTGCAGATCAGGATGAGAGCAAGATTCCCTTCTTTGTCTACAGTCCATTAGCGTGCACAAAGGGTGGGCGATGGAAATCGACACGAACAGAGTGGCTGTTGCAGAAAATCATCAGTTCGAGTTGCAAACGTACAGGTGGCGCATCACTCACAGCATCATTTGTTCTGTAGACATTGACCTTCAAGCACATTGTTAGAATGCTAGCAAAGGTCGGGCCGGTCTCTCAAACGACAAACGTACCCAAACGATAGCCCCTCCCTGGACAAACATGTTGTAGAGAGAGGCACTTATGGTCCTTGTCTTCACACTCCCAGAATTTCTCGAAGCCCAGGCCACCTGAATGGGGTGGATATATGGAAAACCGGTTATCAATGTCACCACAATATAGTAGTCCCACTGATTAGTTGTGACGCCGAACGACCGGAGAGCGATAAGGAGCGGTAAGGCCCAGATCTGGAGGACGAGGCTGCCTATGACGCGGGAATGAATGCGTTCGGCGAAGTACGATGTGATGAGAAGGTTCAGGAGTCCAAGTGTAGTGCTGGGAAGAGTTAGCAGATTGGATTGTGTGGTCGTGAAGCCAAGGTTGCGAAGGGTTAGCGTCAGGTATGTTTGAGGAGGCCCGACAGGAACTAGCTCTGTGAATAGATGCACATCGAGGGAGAACAAAACCTACTCATGTGCATTATTCCGAGAATATACAAAGGCCACATCCGCCAATCACATATGGACCGCCACATCATGAGTGGTGTGAGACCTTGACGATTGTGCATATCGGATTTCGAATGATCATCTCTAAGCACTCTAAAGGCAAATTTAGATGTGCATAGCTGTAGAACGATGCGAATATGAACAAACCGGTTGACCATGATGATTTCCTCCCGTTCAGTGAACCACCCACGTGGTCGAAACCACGCTTTAGTTTGGGTTGGTCCAGGAGGCATCAAAAAGATAGAGGCGATTCCAATGGTGAGTGTAATCAAGCCCTCGACAAGGAAGAGGTATCTCCAACCGGCGCGACCAGAAGTTATGAGAAGAAGCCCAGTTGCGAGAAACGCGCTAACCATAACGGTCAGGTAGTTTGAGACCCAAAACCATGCTAAGCGTATGGGCACTGTAAAACTTTGAGAGACTGTCGATGAAAGGAGCAACGCATTTCTGACATTCACGCTTGGTGTAGAAATACGACAGGTATAACACGACGTCGGGGATGAAACCACCCGACAAGAAACCAAGGAGGAACCTGCAAAACGTTAGCGTTTACGATCGACATCGTTGTGACTAACATGCCTCGTTGCCAGAAAGGAAGTGCGTCCAGTAAGCCAGAACTGAGAAAACGAAACAAAGCTCCAGAGAATTATCTAGGCTCTGTCTCAACGATCATGGAGTGTTGCCAAGAAATATGTAGCCTACCTGTGTCGGTACCCATACATCTGGGCCTACTCGTTTGGAGATGAGCTGCGAGGGTAACTCGGCAATCAGAAACGAGAGTCTGAATAGGCTATTCCCAAGATTAAAATCGTTCGTCGTGAGATGTAGATCCTGCAGAAAGTTGTCTGTGTTCGCCGCCGAGATGTTTGTTCTGTCTAAATCGAGCGCGAAAAACATGACGCAGGCCCAGATCATGATGTGGATGTCAATCTTCCGGACAACACCCTATCGGAATTTTCAGTCATCCACGCTAGCTAGAAGCTACATCATGCTAACCCGCTCTTCTCGCCACGTCCAACGAGCATTAGGATCAAACCTATGAGCATTCTCGTACTGTGGGGGAGGGCGATAAACCTCCAAGGTAACAGGATCGTCGAATACAGACGGCTGGGTTGCGATTTCATCAAGACTGTCGTCGTTTCGCGTAAGGATTTGCCAGAACCACCGATTACCAGCTTTGGCGTTGGTCACGCCGGTGGAGGCAAGCGAAAGAGACTTTTCTGGGGAGGGAATGGAAGCTTCCTGCGAGTCAGTCATTGCATGATCAACCGAAACTCCTCACGTCTTTTTAACCGTCTGTTGAGTCAGTCATTTTTCGCATACTTCGCCAACCATTTGGCGTGTTTTTCCACGTCTGCCTCTGCGGCCCTGTGAGCGGGGAAACACGGTGGACAAATCACCCCCCTGGTAAAAATAAGGATATGAGTCTTCTCAGTCCCTCGAGATTGGTGCGGACAGAGATTACGTCTTCAGTAACAAAATGACGCGATGGACTTTGGGCGGTTATCGCTCCCAGGCGGCGTATCAGCTGATGCTGATAAGTAACTAAAGGCATGTGTGAGTATTGAACAGATGTTACGATACGCTATGTTCCTATCATCAGGACATCCAGATTCATATTAGCGAAGTTACCGTCTAATTCGAATCTCCTGTATACTTGTTGGGATGATAGGGTGGTACTAGTGAGACCTTGGTGTGAATAGAGGACAGGGAATCCAATCGGCCAGTGACTCGAAGGGACGACGGTGGCCCGGAGAGGCACAAATATGCACGGCCACTAACCGTAGGTCTGCTTTTCTCAGGCCGCGGTGTCACTTGCACCAATGCACCCGAAGTTCCCGTTCGTCTATCGCTAGTGTTTGGACACATCTAGTATAGTATACTTCTCGTACACTTCTTTCTGGTGCAACAATAATCTCTATAGGTAATCCCACATTTGAATAGCTCGCAACGATAAATCCTTCTGCAAATGATCACCGAGGTCTTGTTTCGACTTCTGACAACACACGTCGGGCTCGTGAATAACATACAATGGGAAACAACTCACTATCAATTTACCCAGGCTCTCGCGCTCTGGAATAACTTGAACCACGGACCCACGCCATTCTCAGCATCCGAGAATGAAGGTGGGTACCAGCTATTACTCTCTAGAGTGGTTGCCCGTTCAGGGTGAGGCATCAGTGCAAGAACCCTCCCGTCCGGCGTCTGTACCCCAGCGATGCCATCAACGCCTCCGTTTGGATTCAAGGGGTACACTTCAGTCGGCAATCCCTCAGAATCCACAAATTGGGTGGCGACGAGACCTGCAGTCCGCAAGGCCTGGAGCTGCGGGTCGCCTCTGGGGAATGAGACCCGCCCCTCTCCGTGCGCGACGGGGACAGGGAGTTTAGAGCCGACCATGTCGCGGAGGAACACAGAACGCTGCGTGGCGTCGCTTTGCGAGATCCGGACCATGCAAACTCGCGCTTCGAATCGCTCGCTGGCGTTCTGCTTGAAATCGGGCCAGTTCGCCGCACCAGGTATCAGGTCACGGAGATGGCTGAGGAATTGACATCCATTACACACGCCAAGCGTGAACGTGCCATCGTTCTTGAAGAATTGTTGGAACTCTCTTCTGGCGAGTTCGTTAAGGCGAACTGAATGAGCCCAACCTTTTCCGGCCCCAAGGACATCACCGTAAGAGAAACCACCGCAAGCGGCTAGCCCACGGAAGCTGGTTAAAGAGATTTTTCCGCTGAGGAGGTCGGTCATGTGTACGTCAACGGCATCGAAGCCGGCTGCGGTGAACGCCCAAGCCATTTCGACATGGCCATTGACACCTTGCTCTCGCAGAATGGCAACTTTGGGGCGATACGTCAGATCGCGGAAAGGGGATGTGTTGTACGAGAAGGTGAGCTCGTAGTATATGCCCTTGTAGCTTGGATCGCTTATGAGGTTGAATTCCTGTTTCGCAGCGGTAGCGTTATCGCGAAGACTCTGCATCCTGAACGATGTCTCGGACCAGATTTCCTGAAGCTGTCCTCGAGTTTGTGAGAATAGTATGCTAGAGTTTTCCCTGATAACGAAGGTCTGATTGGTGGGATCTTCGTTCACGTTACCGATCTCGAAGATTGAAGTGACGGGGAAACCTGCGCTGGCGAACGTAGACTTGAATTCGTCAACTGTGTGCTTACGCACTTGGATGACAGCACCAAGCTCCTCGTTGAACAGCGTCGCAATGGCTTCTCCAGAAGGACCTAATGGGTCAAGTATGACGTCTGCGCCGACTCGACCCGCGAAGCTCATCTCAACCAGGGTAGCAAACAAACCACCGTCAGAACGATCATGATAGGCAAGGACCAAGCTTGCTTTTCTGGCGATCTGGCAGCCGTAGAAGAAGGCTTTGAGCACGGAAGGATTAACAACGTCAGGTGCCTCCGATCCGATCTCCCTGAACACTTGGGCCAGCGCCGATCCACCCATGCGCTTCTTCCCTCCCGCAAGGTCGAAAAATATAAGGACAGTCGGCTCGCCAACATGCGTGCGGAGTTGTGGCGTCCAAGTTGTGGAAATGTCATCCACGGGTGCGAATGCAGTCACAATGAGTGACAAAGGTGCACTAACTTCTCGTTGTTCATCCCCTTGCTTCCACTTCATTGACATGGACATCGAGTCTTTGCCGACCGGTACACCAACTCCGAGTGCAGGGCAAAGCTCCAAACCCACAGCGGTGACGGCCTCGTACAATGCTGCGCCTTCACCCTCCTTTGACGCAGCGCACATCCAGTTAGCGCTTAGCTTGACGAGTGAGATGTCCGAGATGGAAGCTGCGACGATGTTGGTCAAAGACTCGGCGATTGCCATGCGTGCGGATGCAGCAGGGCTGAGGAGAGCTACAGGAGTTCTCTCGCCCATCGCCATGGCTTCTCCGGCGAGGATGTCAAAACCGAAGGAAGAGCGGGTGACGGCAACATCAGCAACAGGGACTTGCCAAGGGCCCACCATTTGGTCGCGTGTAACTAAACCGGTGATGGACCTATCTCCGATAGTGATTAGGAAGGACTTCGAACCAACGGAAGGAAGGCGAAGCACGCGGTCGACTGCAACTGAGATAGGGTTGGTCATGTTGGGGAGGTACGTGGACAGGGAAGTATCAAAGTTGTTGAATGCAACCTTTCGCGTTTTGTCCTTCCGGGACATACGGGGTGGCTTGCCAAAAAGGGTGGACATTTTCAGATTGATAACATCCTGGCGAAGGAGGCGGTCGGTGACGATCAGTTCTTCCTCCTCCGTAGCGTGACCAACGATGGAGGACGGGCACCGTTCTCGTTTCGCAATCGCATCGAAATCACCGGCCTTCTCCGCGGAGACGGCAAGTACGTATCGCTCCTGACTCTCATTGCACCAAATCTCCATCGGCGACATGGAGCTATCTGCGACGAGGATGTCTCGTATCTCAAATGTCGCTCCGAGCCCGGAATCATGCACTAATTCGGGTAAGGCATTGGATAGTCCGCCGGCCCCGACATCGTGGATGCTCTGAATCGGGTTCCCATCTTCCAGACCTATACATACGTCAATAACCTGCTGGCACCGTCTCTGCATTTCTGCATTGTCTCGCTGCACAGACGCAAAATCAAGTTCTGCCGAACTAGCACCGGAGACCTGGCTAGACGCAGCTCCGCCTCCTAGACCAATTAGCATTCCGGGTCCTCCTAACACGATTATCTTCGCGCCAGGCTCGATGTCCGATTTTTTCGCGAAGCGTGATAGAACGTTTCCGTAACCGCCAGCAATCATGATAGGTTTATGGTACCCCCTGATTTCCTTCGCCCCATCCTTCGATACGGGCACGGACTCCGAGAACGTGCGGAAATACCCGGCAAGGGCTGGTCGTCCAAACTCATTGTTGAATGCACTCGCACCCAGTGGACCATCAATCATAATTTCCAGGGCCGATGCGATGTGAGAGGGTCGACCAAAGTCAGTTTCCCATGGCTGCTCATAGCCCGGAATACGGAGGTTGGACACAGTGAAGCCGACCAAGCCAGCTTTGGGCTTGGACCCTCGGCCGACGGAGCCCTCATCGCGGATTTCCCCACCGGAACCTGTTGCCGCTCCTGAGTATGGAGACACTGCTGTAGGGTGATTGTGGGTCTCGACTTTGATGAGAATGGGATTAGGCTCGAATTTTTCCGAGGTATAAATTTGTGTTTCTTTGGATTGTTGGGCCCAGAGTCCAAATATAGGGATGGTTGAACCCCTGAGGACAGCGGCGTTGTCGGAGTAGGCAGAGATAGCTTTGTTGATGCACCTCTCTTCGGTATTCCTGATCATTTGGAAAAGTGACTTGTCGCGGGGGATTTCATCGATAGTCCAAGCGGCATTGAAAATCTTGTGCCTGCAGTGCTCCGAGTTAACCTGAGCGAACATAAAGAGCTCTGCATCGGTGGGGTTGCGGTTGATCGGAGAGCCCCCAGCAACAAAAGCATCGATTAAATAATCGATTTCGTCGGATGCGAGGGCAAGGCCTAGTGATTTGTTAGCTGCATAGAGACGTCCACTGGCAGCGGCAGCATCCACTGCTTCATCAGCTTGGCTTGTCAACTCGACTATCCTCAAAGGGCTAGGATTTTGATGCTTAAACATCACGTCTTCATGAGGTATAGAGAGTTGGATTGATTGCGTCATGCGGTCATGGAGTAGATGCGAAATTTGGGAAATCACCGTGTCGTCTAGCGTCTTGCCCTGTTTCAAATGAAAAACGTATGCGATGCCTCGCTCGATTCTCTCGACGTGCTCTCCGAGATTGCAGATGACTGCGATATCCGTTGCTTTACTGCTCCATGGGGATATAGAGCCTGCTCTCGGGATGACATAGGCAGTGTTTTGATCGCTTTGGAGGTTGTCTAGCGTGCCGGGCAACTGGACATTGTTGCCGTAGTCAAGAAGGGCAACGAGTAATTGCCTGTGAGACGAATGACTTTTTCTGAGCTCCTGCTGGAGCATCTGCGTCCGACATTGCACGAGATGAATGAAAACAGCGTCTACAGACAGGATGTCGCCATTTATAGTCTGGATGTTATGCAGAAGGATCTGGCGCTTTGTTTCTGTGAGTGCGGATGACCCATACAAAATGAACATAATTGTCTGGGAACGAGTTCATGGGAAAGCACGAGTGATTGGCAGAGATGCTCACCAGGGAGTGGTGGTATCAGACGATGGAGGTTTTCCCCGAGTCCGAACTTATCTAATCAATTATTAAAACGCGTGACAGACGCGTTGGTCACGCACTTGAACATTAACATCCACAATGTCCCAGCTGACGCCTTCGCGTCGTTCGAAACGCTACCAGCAACTCGTCACTCCCGTGCACCCCAACGCATGGGCCGACAAGTCCACGTCCTGGTCGTCCGAACCGTTCTACGTCAGACCCTCCGTCCCACAAGACTACCAGGCCCTTGCAGAGGATGAGAATTGGAAGCCCTCAGCCAACATGCAGACCGTGTTTTACCGCTCGTTTACCCGCTCGACGTCGCTTCGGCCACCGTCCCTCAAAGGAAAGCCATGGTCCTCGAGATCCGACACGAGTACTCGGGAGGCATTCGCAGTCGGGGATACAGTATGCGTTTCAACAGGCACTGCGAGGTATGATAGCATCGGGGTCATCACATCTATGTGGGAGCTCAGGGCGGACGAGTCGGAAGGAGCGCAGGCCAACATGTTCATCCGGATACATTGGTTTCAAAGACCAATCGAACTTCCTCGCGTGCGTCCGCGAAGGGAGCACACCGAGGTAAGTCGTCGAGTAGTATATTTTTAGCCAATTCAAACCACGCCAAAAGAACGAAGTGTACTTCACCCTTGACACAAAAGCAATCTTGCCACCCTCGAATGTCGTCCGCCACTGCACCGTAACCGACCTACCCCCCGAGAAAAACCTCAGTAGAGTCGCGTCCCCTGGGCATTCACGTTCAGTAAATTTCAGGCAAAACGATGTCACACCATTCTATTGTCGCTTCGCCCTCGACTCCAGGAAAGGGCTCTACTACGATTTTGCCTGGTGTCATCATAAGCAGCGCGCGCTCTCAGAGTCAGACGAAGAACAGACTAGTGGAAGATCGTGGAACGTTCCCGTAGAGTCTTCAAGACAGAAGACTCCCCGGACTCAGAAACGCTCAAGACTGAAGGGGATTATTGAGGCAGACGAGTCATTAACACGAGAAACGGATACTGACTACGAGTACCAAAAGCCTGTGGAGGACAGTGACGATGACGAACTCCCCATCCCAGCTACCGATCTTGATTCTGTGCCCGACGCTCGCAGTGAAGCGCTCGAGGACGACGTCCCAAAGACACCATCGCGGAAACGTAAACGCACAGTTAGCACCCCATCCAAGTCTACACCTCGAAAATCTCGCTCGAACAAGCTGGCTGCACCAACCCCTCATTCTAAAGCTGCCATCCAGAAGAGAAGTAATCGTAAAGTAGCAGTCGTGCGCGTCCCCCCTCCAGACCTGACACGAGAACATTATAAGCAACTACACAAGTTACCCCAAGACGCGTGGTTGAGAGCCATGCATGTTCTACACGTAGCTGCACGCCCAGACATTCTACCTTGCCGAGGAGAAGAATACAACCGTGTTTTGCGCACGGTAGAAGAACTTCTCGAGGAAGGGAGCGGAGGATGCGTTTGTGGGTACTTTGATTCCTGTTCTGGGGGCTTCTAACTGTAGGCTCTCTTAGATATCTCAGGAGTGCCTGGAACTGGAAAAACAGCCACTGTACATGCTGTTGTACGCGAACTTAAACACATGGCAGAGAATGGAGTGCGTCTCGTATCATTCATAAGCTGTTGTTGCTTATAGCCTTGTGCAGGAAACGATCCCATTCACATACGTCGAGATTAACGGGCTCAGAATTCCCGAGCCACCGGCAGCCTACAACCTCCTTTGGGAAACGATCTCCGGTCACGATGTCTCCACGGAGGGTCATCTCAAGGTCAGTTCAAAGGAAGCTCTAAAACGGCTCAGCAACCACTTCAGTGCTGGTGTTAGAGCGGGTCCCGGTGGTCATGCATGGTTGGTAGCTTCTCAATTGACTGTGTCAGTAACTAATGATCTATACTTTGCTTGCCAGTGTCGTGTTAATGGACGAACTGGACCAGCTGGTCACGACAAAACAAGACGTCGTCTATAACTTTTTTAATTGGCCCACTCTAGCCGGGTCAAAGCTCGTCGTGCTTGCGGTCGCGAATACGATGGACCTTCCAGAGAGGGTTATGAGCGGACGCGTTCGCAGTCGATTGGGTAAGAGAACAGCGGTGATAATCTCCCGGAATGATTTAACCATGATATAAAGGTATGACCCGAATAAATTTCCAGCCATACACAACCCCCCAACTCCAGGAAATTGTACACGCACGTCTTCTCGCTTCCAAAGAAAATCTTCCGTCTCAACACCAACACGATGTCATTAGTGCTGATGGCGTCAAGTTTGCTTCCATGAAAGTGTCTTCTATTTCTGGTGACGCTCGCCGCGTTTTGGACATTTGCAGACGTGCCGTCGAACTTGTACATCCAAAGGGAAAGACTGCGGGTGCAGAAGATGTGATGGAGGTCATTAAAGTGATGCAAAATAGCCCAACGGCCGCATTCTTGAAGGAGCTGAGTCTACACGAAAGAATCATGCTAGCTGCGCTGGTGAAGTGCATGAAGAGGGAGGGTGTAGAAGAAATCAAATGGGGAGAGGTTAGTCTTTTGGAAAAATCACTTCGCGACGTGACATTGGGTTGTTTGACAGGTTGAACGCCAGCACCTGATCTATGTCGAAAGCCTTGGAGAAGGGGTGTCCACCCGTGCGCCCACGCTCGGCGAACTCACCTTCGTCCTGGACTCCCTCCTTGCATCGCGGGCGATGCTAATGGAGGATGGGTTTACAGCGGCACGGAAACCGGTAGGCGAGCGAAAGGTTATCCTTAATTTGGAGCAGGCCGAAGTAGAGAGAGTTCTCGGAGATGTCGGTGGACCTTTATGGAGGAGTATGTTCGGCGCGGACGCATAGATGGGGGCCGCACTCGGTCCTCACATCCGAGGACCCTAGTGGTAATGTTTGAATCCGCACGATGGTAGTAAACTCGACCTCGCGTTCCTTCGACTGGCACTCCTCAAGAAGTGGCGTAAAGCCATCAGACACTAACCGGTTATTGAACCAGATCCCCCATTCACTCGCCGAGGTGCACAGGCTGCAGTGGGCGGATACTATGGTCACACGGTTACGATAACTCTCCGGTCGGCTTGCTGACAGTCGCAGTCACGTCGAGATGGCATTGGGCCGCAGCCTCTGGACCACCAGTTGCTCTATTATGTTCCATGGACTCATACTCATGCAATATGACCCTGCCGTTTACTTGCCTAAAATTGTCTACCCCTACTCAGATCATTGGAAGCTTTTAATAATGATAAACTTATATATAAGACACGGAGCCGTTTCTCATCGTCGTCATTGAACGCGACATTGCACACGACTGGTCTTCATTGTCCCGCACTTGAATGGTGCGGGAAAAGGGCCTGTCATGGTCTTTTCGGCTTTTAACTTGTGAACCAGTGCTCTCACTCCTTCACAGCCCCTGCACGGTTACCCGAACGCTACAACGGTCATCATGGGCAAGTTCACCATCCGCTCCTTTCTCCGTGAACAGTGGACGACGATTCCTATCCCGGACGTCGATATCAGCGACAAGTCGATAGTCGTCACTGGCGCAAATGTTGGCCTCGGTTTCGAAGCAGCCGTTCATCTTGCAAAACTTAAACCCGAGCGACTCCTTCTTACCACCCGCGACGAGGCCAAGGGCAAGCAAGTCAAGCAAGGCAAGAATCTGTTCGTTGACCTACACCATTGCTGACTCGCAGTCTTTGCCACAGATATCGAACAGCGATCCATGATCAATGACGTCCAGGCCTGGCCACTCGAGCTGGGTTCTTTTGACTCTGTTCGCACGTTTGCTGACAGGGTCGAATTGGAAGGCTTCCCGATGAATGCTCTTGTTGCCAATGCAGCCGTCTCGACCATGACCTACGTGAAGACGCAAGACGGATGGGAGACCACGTTCGTCCCAAGCATGTATGTAGTATGGTACCCCTGCTGACTCTTGGTTCATTTGTCAGACTGCAAGTGAACTATCTATCGACGGCTCTGCTTAGCATTTTGATGCTCCCTCATCTCATCAAATCGACGACCCCATCCAATGCTTCGAGGCTTGTCATCGTTTCGAGCGAGGTCCATTTCTTGGCCAACAAGCTCAAGGGCGCCACTAGCTGGCCTAGCATCCTCGGCAAGCTGAACGATGAAGAATACTGCACTTCTTCGTAAGTACCCACTGCCACACACGAAAGTCGGCCCTAATCCACTCGCATAGTGTGATGAGAAATCGTTACGAACTCTCGAAGCGTGAGCGAAACCTCGTAGGCGCATATCCATGACGCTAACTTTGTCCCAAATACAATGAACAAGTACTGGAAGTCATGTTCGTCCGCGAACTCGCCTCTCGGTTGCCGAACCCAACGCCTGTCTCTGTGTCAGCGATCAACCCCGGGTTCTGTCATTCCCGCCTCACCCGTTCGATTGAGAGCAACCCGATCATTAAAGTTGTGGTGCGTGTGATGAAGGCGTTATTGGCACGCACGACTGAGGTGGGGGGTCGCACGCTCGTGCATCCCGCCGTGGGAGCGGGCGAAAGAGTTAGGCATGGACGATACGTGTCCTGTTGCGAGGTCGCTGAGGAGAGTGACTATGTTTTGAGTGAGGAGGGAAGGGAGATCTCAAGACGTTTGTGGGTAAGTGTATCTTCGGTTTCGCTGATGAGTTTGGCTGACGCGTATGCATTCTTGCTTGCCTGAAGACGGAGACAGTTGAGATTCTGGGAAAGATCGATCCGAGAGTGGATCAAGTTATTTCAGAGCATCTGTTGGCTCGCTGAGCTTTCTAGGACGGGGGATGTGTATGTTCAAACGTTGTCGCATGTATCCGTACCAGATATATCCCAAGGCCCTGAATTTCACAGCATTAAGGGAGTCACTAAAAATACAAGGAGCAGGTGCTGAACACATTGGATTTACGCTGAATACCGACTACCAGCGGAGTACGTGTAAGTAGAACAAACGAGCTATCCACTATAGATACATCAGTGGTCAAGTGCTTGGAGGCGTGTGTGTGAATGTGCAAGCTAACAAATATATGTACTACTTAGTGAACGATATTGATTAGCGTCAGCGATACAGTAAGTGGATTGTCCTGATGTTGAGACTAATGGAGGTGAGACGATGACGCGCAGCGAGCATTGCAAAGGTTACATGGCAAAGCCGGTAAAAGGATTCGTGATTCTTTTCGTCTTTGCGGGGCTCACGATGCTGGCATCGTCATCAAATGGCGTAGCAAACGGATCAACCGGCTCGCCTGGAGATTGTACATGCATATTCGGAAGAAGCCGTGAAGTTGACCTGGTGGACTCATGTCGACTGATGGGACCGACTAACAGTGGGGTGACTAGAGCGGGAACTGTTGACGAACGCTTACGTCTCTCTTGTGAAGAGGCTACGTCAGGGAGAGAAGCAAGGAACGTGGGACGGAGCGCGAGGCGGACGGGTTTCGGAGACGCTGGACGCTCCTCAAATGCGTTATGGAGCGGCATGGCCAGGGGACCGTGCTCTGGAGGAGTAGAACCGACGTCCGTAGGAACATTGGCATTCCGCGGGCGGCCTGGAGGTGGCGGGGGAATAGTGAGAGGAATCGCTTTCTTCGGAGGAATGGTTCTCATCCAAGGAAGCATGGGAGGCACTGGCGAAGCCGACCAGGCCGATGAAGGCCCTTCATACGCAGGGGAAAGTGTGCTATCGATTTTCGGGAAGTCTCTCGGCGTAGCCGTTGAGGCTTGCTCAACCGAGACCGTCAGCTGCGGATGAGGAGCACGAGAGCCCGAGGCGGGCCTGTTGACTACAAACTCCGAAACGGGTTGAACACTACTCTTCTTCGAGAACAACCTAGTCACAGGCTTGAACCAGACGGACTTTGACTTGCCCTCTTCGGAAGTTTCCAACATCTTTTCGTCACCCTTCTTGCCAAAATTCATGAGCTCCATGTGACGACTGACAACACGGCGGAGCCCAGACGCCTCAGGCTGCTTGCTATTCGCGCCTTCGCGGAAGAAGCTGTCCCAGCTCTTCCCGAAGGTAGGCTCTAGTGACTTGAGGGGATGATTGCGTGGGGGAGGAGGGTGGATTGGCCAGCGGAAGAGGTTGATGCTGAAAGGTGACGAACAGGCCTCAGGGAGCGGCGTGAACGAGCGCAAGGGAGGATCGGGTATACTTGGGCCTTTCTCGGTATCCCCTACATGAGGCACGGGTGCTCCCCCTCCGAATGGCATGACGAATCCCTCGAGGCCATCTCGCTGCTCCGTCTGCCATTTCCGCTTCTTGTACGCCTCCACCCAGTTCTTGGCATATGAATGCCAAAACACGATGGCAAGGCCCATCAACACAACCACCCCCCACAAGCCCATGAAGATACTGAACATCAATCGTTCTTTCTTCAACGAGTTAACGTAGGTCGCCACCAGTCTGCCAATGATACCTTGAGAATCACTTGAACCACCACCAATAGCAGCAGTCGCAATGGGCTGTGTGATCTCATTAACGTTGGTAGGTGAGAGGACGAGGACAGTCTCGTTGGCCTGGGGAAGATTGACGTTGAGATTTTGGTTCAGGAAAGTGAGTGCCTGTTCGATGGCGTCGACTTTGGAACCAATCAAGCACTTGATGAAATCCTGCGTGGGCGTTTCAAGAATCGTTCCGTTGAAGACAGTGCCTACGAGGTTTTGAATGTCGGTGTAGAAGTTGTTGAGCGTGCTATTGAGCGTGGTGGTGGTACCATTCACCCAACCGAAAAGGCCATTGTTGATCGTGGACTGAACAGTCTCGACCTTGACGTTTATTCCGCTGGCGTACGCTGAAGACTGGTTGTACATGCTGTTATTCATCTGCGTCGCGATTGTATTTGAAAGGTCTTGCACACTCGCGGTAGCTTGGGCGGCATACTGGGCTTCAAGAGGACCAACCGCAATGAGTTGAATTTGGACGGAGAGCAATCCAAAAAAGCCAATGAGAAAACAAGCAAGCGCGGGAGGGTGAAAGATATAGTGGAGAAACCAGCGAAGGTGGACGTGTTGAGAAGGTGTGAAGCGGAGCCGAGTGGCTAGCGCATAAGCGATGCGGGTAAGCAGCGGATGTTGTGCATCAGCTTGAAGCATGAGGAGATTGTGATCGGTGAGCTTCACAGACGGTGTAGTCTCGGAAGAAGTAGCATGATAAAGTGTTGGATCAGACATCCAGGCCTCACGCGTAAACTGCAGCTGGAGCATAAGATAACGCCACTTGAACCACTCAAAGATGAAATGACCAGCGAGGAGCAGGAAGAGGACTGCGATCAAAATGATTGTACCGATCTTCGTGATCTGGAGGAGATCGTTCCCGAGATTGTCGATAGAGGATGTATCGAGGCTGCTGCAGAAGGAAATGGTGTTTTGTTCTGGCACGGGAAGCAACGTAGGGTCGAGGGTAAGGCCGAGGAATGTATTGTTGATGTCAGCCTTGACAGCCTCGAACGGCGTGTCCACCCTGATAGACGTAAGAGAGCATTCGATAATGGGAATAAGGAGCAGCTCACAGATCTGCAATAGTATTCTTGATGGATGATACAGTGGGTAGCGAGTTATTGAGTTGGGTCAAAGCGGTCTCGAAATCGGTAGGGATGGTGATGTTCGAGAGCGCATCAAGACTAGAGACATTGAATTGTGGCGCTTGGATGTTCCCGAAGGGATTGATCGAGTTTACAGAATTCACGGCACTCTGGATAGCGGAATTGAGAGAAGTAGCATCATTCTGGAGACCTGAAACAATGCTGTTCAAAGTGCTTTGCAAGAAAGAGGTAATCTAAAGAGATTTGTGAAACTAGAAACTGGGAGTGGCAGAAGACGTACTTCTTGAACTGCGCTGATGAGAAGATCCAATCCGCCAACGACGACAAGTTCCAAGAAGCAGAGGAATGTGGATCGGTAGACGCTGATGAGAAAGTTGATGATTGCCTCCATGCAGGTCAATGCCAAGACAAGAGCTTCACGAGCACCGTTCATAGTTCCATTGACTGCATCTGCGAACTGCTGATTGGTGACGATGGCCAGGTAGCGTGGCATACTGGCAGCGGCAGTTGCAGCCTGTTCGGCAGCCTGACAAGCTGCGAGGAGGTTGTCCTTTGCATCGGCGACCGATGATTGTGCTTCGTCCGAGGAAAGCTGTAGCCTGAAGATGACGAACAACAAGGAAATCACGGGATAAGCCAGCCATGTAAGGGAGAGAATGTGAGGAAGTTGGAGGTATGGTTTGAGCGACGTGGAAGAGGTTCGTAAGTTTGAGTGAGCGTCGTAGCGTGGTGGCGGAGATGCGAGCCTTGGAGGTGAAAACATATGGGTCGACCTGCGACGTCAAGAGAAAGAAAGAAATGGGCGTAGACGGAAAGAAGGAAGGACAAGTAGGGACCCAATAAAAGGTGGAAATCCATCCTGCCTTTGTACGCTCGGCGATTCTTTGTCAAAAGGACTTCATTGTTCTTCCGTAACAATAACACTTGCCATTTAAATTCTTGACATCACGTGTTCTAAATTCCGGCCCACCCCGAGCCGAAAGGCGGCAACTCTTGGGTGATTATTTCCAACTTAGTACGGGCCCCTATCTACGTGTTACGGGATACAAATATAGAGTTTCTCTTTCCCTCTCCCTCTCCAAATAATGGCACTGTGTGGGGCCCGGACGTCCTAGTAATCTTCCCCTCCCTCCAGGCCCTAAGGGTCCCACTACTAGGAGTAGCATTCAGCATCGATATCCCCAAGCCTTGGCTTACTTATTTTCGATGGCGTAAATCATTTGGTGAGCACGATATTCACTGCCGTTCCTCATGGCGAACACCCAACCCATCTCAGGCGACCTCGTCTATACTCGCGTCATGAACATGGATGTACTTGTTACAAATTCCACAAGGGTGGTTCATGACCTGATCGAACTCCGGTCAAGCATTTACTCAGACCGGCCAAAGCTTGCAACAGTCAAACCGTCCCCTTTTTGCTCTCGTCGTGACAAACATTTCACTTGGTGGTTTGCATTGTAGATGTGGAATTGCAAACGGCACTATCCTCATGCCTTATGGGGACACGCGCCTCTTCACCGTCCGAGCCCTTTCCCTGTCGGATCGTGCCTCGACGACTCGCAAGTGAAATCAAAGAAATGGTTATGCAAGACCTTTGACATCCGCTGCTTTCACTTTCGGCACATAGTAGTGTTGCATATGTTCAGTTTGTTGTACACTATACTCTGCAGGATTCAACACATGATCCATTGCCTGAGGACACAAATGTCCTTTAATACCAGCTTAGCTGTGCGTTGAATGCGTGGTGGGTTCTGATTTGTGGTTCAAGAAGCTCTGACCACTTTTGCAGGGCCTTGCTCACGACGCGGAAATTTACCTTGAACCATTTGAGTTAAACCGGAATGATTCCTTGAGGAATATAGTACCGCTCACTGTTTCAGACGAAGGTAAGTTAGGCAAGAGAAATTCTTTACACGTGATCTTGATCAACAATTACCTCAGGATCTGCCCTCGGGACGATTTGTTGCCAATGCGTCGATGTGGATTGCTATCGCCTCGATGCTCGCAACTTTTACGACGGTGGGAAGGAGATCGATATTGATTTCTCGCCTCAGTTCACTACTTCGTGCGTGCCTTTTTTTTTCGCCACATAGGCCTCATTCGTAATTTAATGACCAACAGATGACCTACACCCTTTCCGTGCCGAATTGTCCCGCGGATCTCCAAGCAAAGCGAAAATGGACACTGGTTAGAGTGTTATCTAATATTATGCATGCCTAGATCCTAGCACTTGGAAATGACCGTGGTGCCTAGACCAGGCGAGTGCATTCTAGATTGTTGAACATGAATGTTGGTCATATGAAAGATCAGTTATTTTCCCAGGAGCTGGAACACGTATGAACTTTTTGGTTACTACATACTCGTCGCTCAACATGAAAGTCGTTTGTACCTATTCGAAGGGCCCCCTTCTCCACAAGGTGGCGACGCAGAATCACTCCGTTGGCACGCTGAGTACAATATTTCCTTGGTTCGATCGGGTGGTTGACTTGGCACCTGCCTCCTGATACCTTGGGAAACAGGATATTTTTTAATTGGTGGCCGGTGACCTGGTGACCGGTCGACTGACCTTTGAGGTTCCTTGTGACTCCCCCCAAAAATGACATTTGTACCACACTGCACGCGATCGGACACAAGAATACGATCCAAATTAGCAGCCCGGGCAGTGCGAGGGGTGCAGATCGGCACACGTTGATGCCACGGGAATTGAATTATCATCAAACCGGCATGCGATCAGACACCCAAAGGTACATAAGACATCAGGTCGTCGCTATCATCCTTGTACCAGCCATCGCCATGGACAAGATACAATCCAAATTCAAGAAAACCAACAGGGATTTCGTGTATCACTATCTCTTCTCCAAGGCACTCCCCGGAAAGCCCACTCTCTTGTTCATCCACGGATTCCCGTCGTCCTCGTATGGCTGGTACCACCAGATCAATTATTTCCAACCAAAGGGATATGGGTTGGTCGTTCCCGACCTTGTCGGATACGGACAAACGGAACCCAAGTCCGTTAACCCTGCCGATTTTTTGCACACCGCAGTAGCACGAGATTTGCTAGATATCCTCGACGAAGAAGCTGTCGAGGATGTGATCGCGATTGGGCACGACTGGCATGTCCGCCCGACTCATCTCTACTTGACGCGCTGACGCAATACAACAGGGGCTCAGGCATTGCGAGTATCCTCTCTGTAAAGCACTCTGACAGGTTCCTCGGCTTCGCGTTCACCACAGTCACTTATTACCCACCCTCCGTCTTCCCACCGCTTGATATCATCCTCGAGTTTCAGAGGCAAAGGTATGGCCGCCCGTTGATGGGCTACTGGACGTTCCTCGGAAGAGGGGACGCCGCTAGCCTGATCGAGGCCAACGTAAGATTTCCATGTGCCTTCCCCCCGACTTATTCATACATTGCGCGTGAAAAACAGATTGACTCGTTCCTCGACGTATTTTATCCCGCCGACCCCGAAATATGGAAGACGTATATGAACTTGCCTGGTGAATTAGAGCTGTTTGTCAGGCAGCATAAGAGGCTTTCAAGAGCGCCTTACGTGACTCCCGAGGTGAGCGTCCACGCCATCGTCTTGATGAAGCCTGGGACAAGTGCTCAAGCGTCCTGACGAAGCACTACGAACACATCAAAACATCCCTTCTTCAAGGAGGGCTAGACAGCCCTCTCAACTGGTACAGAAGCAACCTACGCGGTGTCAACAATAGTATTATAGCAAGTACGTCCTACAGCACATTCTGTTTCCGACGACGAATTCCGAGTTGAATTTGCACTGAAGCGGTATCTGAAGATGATATCAGTATCAAAAAGCCGGCTTTCATGGCCGTGGCCAACTACGATTATGTCTGTTTCCGCGAATTCGCCATAGCGGAGATTGAAAAGTATGCCAAAGGTGGTCTAACGATTGTAGAGCTCAATGCAGGGCACTGGCCACAGTTGGAGAAACCGGAGGAGTACAACGACGCGCTTGATCGTTGGGTGACGAACACGTTTCAATTGTGACTGGCACTAAGAGGGTTGGTATCAATGTCGTGTGTGCAATGTACGTCCTCTAGAACAACTACAGAGTACCACATGGCGAATGTCCTCGTGCGTGCAAGGTCGTACTAGTATACTATCGACATAGTCGGCGGATACATGTCTAGTACCTGTGCTTCCGTCAACCCGAACATGAGACCAAAGATACGGCGAAATGGCGGGTATGCACGGAGGTATACAGTTTGTACACATAAAAATTGGAACGGGGTCGTTACGACCTGACAACCGGTCAGCGTTGATGTATTGACTCGGGGTCTAAAGGGTAGCATAGGAAGGAAGCACGCACATTTTATATTCCACTTTTGTAGTTTCTCCGCCTGCGGTATATTCAACGGTGATGTCCAGATCCCGATTATTCCGCGCGTTCGGCGCACAAGTGAGGGTGCCATTGATTTTTTCGCCTTCGGAAATTGTGATCGTGGAAGGCGTGTAGAACACGGTTTGTCTTGATGCAGTACGTCAGTGATGTCCAATGGGTAGAGTGCGGCGAACGCCGTACTCGGCAGCGCAAGGATGAGTTACTCACTTCCAGTGCGTGTATTGCGCATGGGGTCCTGTCGAGAATTGGATCTTTTTATGTGTGCAGTCAAATGTTATGTCGAACCACGCGAGAAATGCGTGAATGTCTGAAAATTGACGGTTAGATGGGAGAAAATGAACAAATGATGCAGTATACAGTCATTCCGAGTCGCGGTGAGCGTGAATGGTGCAGTGAAGGTCAGGTCTTCTTTTTTGGCAGTGAGCAAGTTGACATGCTGCTGATGATCAGCATCAACAATATTGACCAGAGAAGCTAGCCAACCTTGAACATATATGGGTCAGTGACCACTGATTTGAGTTCGACGGTGTCGACCAGTGGCTCCCGCAGTGCGATGTCCTTGATGCAGGAGTAGTCAAACCCGTAGACGTTGTCCCAGACTAGTACGAGTGGTAAGCTAGAATAAACATCATTGCCGCGGTATCTTACAGTTGATTTTCTCCTCCTTGTAATCCTGGTCTTCGATTGCAGCGAAATACATCCTTGCAGTGTCGGGGAACATGTGTCCGTCGGGTTTCAAATACTTATCTCGAGCTAGGAGAACTGTGTCGAGCATGGATTCGTAGAGTAGGAAATAACCCATCCACTCAGAGATGATGATGTCAAACTGCGTTATCGGTAACTCGGCGTCTTCGAGTTTGCCCTTGACAAGGGTGATGGCTAATCACAAACTTGAGTGACAAA
>JBBPSL010000020.1:74851-85553 GCA_038093555.1 Butyriboletus appendiculatus
CACACAATCAAGTACCGGTGTAAGAGGGTACGTACTGTCTTTGAAGCCATTAATCTCTATAATTTTTTGTGCTTGATCAATGATGTTGGACATGTCGATCTAAAAGTCGGCTTGAGATCAGGTAGTTCGTGCCACAACATCTGTAAAGTTGCTAACACCGACGACGTGAGCTGCCCCAGCCTTGGCAGCGAACATACTGAGGATACCGGTCCCGCAGCCAACATCGAGCACGGTCTTTCCTTTGAACAAATGTCCATTATTCACGATCGCTGCACGATATGACCCGGTTCGGACTGAGTCCTTCAGCATCTCTTCGTGAATTCCTGTCCGATAAGATGTGGCACGTAAGACGTATAGGACACATGTTCACTGGAAGATCTCGCACCAAAATGCGCATAAGAATCGGCATAGCTGGAAGAGAAGAAATATCAGATTCTGATGGAGGGAGGTGCGGGTATGAGCGAACTAGTCTCTAGAGGTCATGGAATCTGGTGATGCATCATTTGAAGAGGGATTGATTCCATCCATGTCGAAGGTGTCTGTCTAGAGGATCTCAGAGGGATTGAGCAGAAAGCAAAAAAAAATTCTGCACTGCAAAGATTTGGTGTGCTTGCCTTTTCGAAGTCATCCAAAAAAGGAAACACAGAAATGATCGAGGGAGCACTAACACACATAAACATCTCCCTTTCTCCGTGTACCACGTGACTTGCCGCAGCCTCGCGTAGCGAAAATTTGGTCATTCCAAGGGGTTAGCAAGCCGGAGGCTTGCCGCCTTCGGCACACCAAAATCTGGCTTGCTCGCTCGAGAAAAAGGGGCGGAGTTCAATCTGAGTGTGAAAATGACCCCGCAGCTGTAGCTTCCTGCTCCGCGTTTCAAGCTTTTGGCTTTCGACTCAGATGATCATTGACTCCAAGTCGAATATGGTACGTGTACTACATCTCCTTCGCCATCTACGACGCTGATGGCGTTCTCTAGGTCAGTCGCACAGATAACCCACCCCCTTATTACGAGGATCTTCCTGAACAAGGTCCGAGCAACAGTGAGCAGACTTCCCTCGTGTCGGGTAGAACATAAGCTAATGCATGCCAAGATGTACCGTCACCTAGCCCAGTTGACAAACAGCAACCCAAAGCGCCAGCGCCAGCGCCCCCTATCCCCTCGTCCCCACCTGTCGCAGCGTTCCAAGTAGCGCCAGTCCCCGTGATGCCCCAGCCTAGAGTCTACCACTATCAGAATCCCACCACTGGGGAGCTGATAGCATCGCTTCTGCCCCCAGATCATCCCGAGATGGTGTGCCTGCAACAGGGTGGCCACATACCATACACCAAGTTTGGTATCTTCGGCAAGTGCTACTCGCTGAGCAGTTGGTGTGTGTCGGCTCATCTTGTGTTAGGTATCTTGGCGGCTATAGTGTGGTTCCCTCTCGGAATTGGCCTTTGTCTTCTCGATCGCCGAGTGCAATGCAAGCGTTGCGGCGTCATCATAGACGAGGGTATGTGTGGTTAAGTATTGCTGACCTACGGCGTTTATTTCACTTCGCTCAATTGTGTGCTCGTATATCATACCTTTTTGGGACCTTGATTCATTATTCATTACGATTTGACGGACCTACGACCATGTATGCAACCTTTTATCTATGCCACGGTTAAACACATAAATCTATTCTCGTACCTTTTCCTCTTAAACCTGTACCTGTACCTTCCGAAAGTGCTAAGTCGGCGAGGGGGACATCCTTGCTTCGTCATCTGATGTGAAGTCGGAAGCAACGAGTGCGTCGGTGGCAGGCGGTATCGTCTCAATATGCCTTTATTGACTTATTAACATCACTGAGCAGCCGTTAGTTTCGCTTTCTCCAGGCCTTTGCATCTATTCAAGAGACTTTCAGGACCTGTGGTAACACGTCAGGCACGACACAGGTTCGCCCCTCTCTTTCAATGTTGTCTCGCTTTGCATCCCGCTATGTTAATATTATATGGGTATCAAACGCAGTTATGGCATGCCAATGCACTCCTTGATCCACCTCAAACCGGCGGCAATAGGACTGCTATGTATAAGATCACCCGCCGTGGACCGCGTTGCCCCATGAGCTACCCTACGAATTCCCAACTTACCCTGGTCGACAGCTGTAGTCCCGGTCTTCCAGGGGAAAACATCGTTCTCATATTCGACAGAGATGACATGAAGAATACAACACTGCGCATCCGCGCCGATTACCTACCGAGTTATTCCGTCGAAACGCACGATGGCACAACCACGGTCTACGCAGGGGATACCTTGCTCGCGACCGTCACGCGCAGGACGGTTCGACGAGATCAAATCACGTTTCCGGGCTCAAGGCCGATGAATCTCGGAGGCTGGCTGAAAGCACCCATATTATCGACCCTGTGAGTGGTCAGTGTGGTAGAATCAACATGGATCTGAGGGTGTTGACAGACCTCTTGTATTTCACGCGTGTGGGAGACGATTTGAATGGACTCGGAGAAAAGACCTTTCGGAACAACTCGTGGTTCGTTGTCACGCATCTTCCGTACTGACAGTGCAGCTGATACATTGGGCAGTTGCACGAATCGACTCGTCCCGACGACAGTACTAGTGTGGCATGGTTCTCGAAAAGTCGTGTGGGGCACGGAAACCATGTGATAGATGCTGCATACCTCGCAATTAAACCCGACATGGATGAAGTGCGAGACATGATCGTATTGTCTTGCTTGTTGGCGGAGCACAAACTGCGGGTCGTCGATGTCATGTCTGACGAGCGGGTTAAGGCTACTACGTATTCGATGATATTCTGACGACGTCGTGTCCACACTGTATTTCTACTCATCAACCCAAAGACTAGTCATAGAGCACCGAAGTCGCAGATTTGAACCTGTACCACCCGAATCTCATGTCGCTGATCTCGGCGTCCAATCTGGCATAGGCTGGTTCACGACCGGGGTCATGCTGGTCTCCACCATGGCCGTCGTCTCCAGTGCAAGTGAACCAAGTTACGCGCCATCTGCACCTTGAGCCCAGAGCGAGACGGCGAGCGTGTTGGGACCGTTGTAGTTCAGGATACCTTGCGCTGGGTTGGCGCAGATGTGAGTTGGAGGCAAGAGTGTCAGAAAATGCTGGGCACGTACGGACTGGGAAGGAGACCTGAGGGCCAATGCTGTTGACTACGTGGGACATCAGAACGGATGGAAACCATGCGGACAACAAAGAGCAACGCTACACACCATACTTGCCAAACTGGTATCCGTTGACGTAGAACTGAGGCGGGAAAGGAGAATGCACTAATATCATGACATCACGAGACGTTTGTAGGCATCGTTTACCTGGGAACGGAAGTGAGGGTTCGTCGTGACGTTCGAAACGGCAAGGGCCATCGGGTAGTCGACGCCGGCGGGGACATCGAGCGTGAAGGTTGTCCTGTGTGTACGTCCATCAGCTCCCGGTAGTCACACCAGCACTTCATATCAGACCTGTAGAAGCTAACGCCCGCCCGGGAGATTCCGGTGGTAGGTGAACCTTCTTGCCAGCTCTCATCAGGGAATCCGGGCAGGTGCCATCCTTGCGGGATCCCGTCAGTAACGGGATGATCCGCGGAGGGTCCAGACTCACCCATTCGTTCGCCGTACAATCCACCCTCGTTGAGTGGTCCACGTACGGTGTCGACGTACTGCCAGATGACGCGAGAGGGTCTCGGGTCATTTGAATGATCAAAGACGACAGAAAGCAAAGGGCTTACGCTCTCTCCTTCAAAGTTCCCCGCCAATTTCCAGATGCTGATCTCCGTACCCGAACCGCCGACGAACGAGTAACTGAGGATTCCTCTCGGCGCTTTGAAGTCGTCGCTCGCGGCTGTCCAGTCCTCCTCATAACCCATGTGATCCTGCAGGATCGTAATGACGTGTTGGCTACCGCTCACGAGCCCTCCAGTGCCGGTGAAACTGAACGTGCCCTTGTAGTTGGCGTGTACAGCGTCTCCAACCCAAGAGCCCAAGAATGTCTGATCGAGCCATACAGAGTAGCCGAACGCAGCTCCTCCTTGTACGTTCAGTATGAACCCAGTTTCGGAGCCGGTGGACGTGAAGTGTGCACGCCAGAGGATATCCCCAGTGTGATATCCATAGTCACCGGCATACAGGACAACAGATGTGCTGGGCTGAGTGGGGTTGACGGTGGTGGTGTGGTCGGCCGTCGTCCAGAGCCCGTCGACATAAGTTGGGTCGATTTCTGGGAGTGAGCCTGCAGTTTTCTTTGAGACTCGTTAGCCAAAGTCGAGCAAGGGGGATCATAAACACTCACCCATGTCAAGCTTTCAAGATCTGGAAGCTGGATGGAAGGCAATGACGTGCCCTTCCCCGCGGTTAAAGCCCCGTAGCTGGTGGTCGCTAGCGCCAACAGTTCGCCGTTGAAGGTCACCTGCTCCGAGGATGCTGCTGGAGCAATGATTTCAAACGATGTCGTGCTGTTCAGATCACCCGTAATCTCAAGCGTGCTGCCGGAGATCTGTACAGAACGGATGAAATACCCGCCTTTAATGAGGATCGGGTTCGTGGTACTGTAGTTCGCGAAGGAACCGGTGGACGGGGGGTACATCACCCAGAACTCATAGGCATTGGCACGGTCTGACGACAGTTAATGCCAGCCTGCATCTCTCAGTAAAGACAACCCTCACCTAAGATGTACAATAAAATATTGGACCCGACATCCACGACTGTCTGTCCCGATGTCGTGTATTGAATAACGAGGCTCGCCGAGTCGATTGTTTTGGTCTTGAGAGATTGCGTTCCTGAAACGACATTAATGACGCTGGGGATGGTGGTGGAGTTGAACTTGAATGCCGTTTCGTGAAGCTCCCCGGCGTTTCCGTAGACGATAATAGCGTCGCGGCTGTCAATAGTCGCCCTTATCGCGTGTCAGCGCTGACCCAAACAAAGGAAAAAGAGCCACATGCCAGGTCATGATTTCTCCAGTAGAGTACAGCAAATGGCTGGACCCCGCAATGTAGTCGACAACGTAAACCTTTGAATCCTTGCCATCGAGTGCGAGTTGTCCGCCCAATTGGGGAACAGTCAGATTCCCGATGCTCGTCGGAAGGGTGAGTGTATACATGACCATAGCGTTCGAGGATGCATCATATTGCCTTTTGAACCAGGACTAAGTACGTAGCTCACCGCAGAAGAGAAAAGGAACTGAAAGGCGAAAAACAAGGGGGGACGACACCCACCTGATGACATAGAATCCAGTCACATTGCCAACAGCATCTAATACCTGAGTCGTCACTAGGGCTGTATTGCCAGTAAAGGCTCCTTGACTGGAGTTCAAGTTCATTGGACGCGTCGTGAGATAGGCTGGGCTGACGCGGAGGAAGTTGGCTTGTAGCTTGAGTTCGTAGTATTTTTCGCGGAGCGTACGGTCTTCAGCGATTGCAGAACCCTAGATTGTAGATAAGGCATGAAGTATAAGAAGGTCAGCTTGAGGGTACGTACGTAATCATAAGATGTATACACCCCAGGGTGGGCAATCCCGCCCCAATTCGTGCCACCATATATCATGTACAAGTTGAGGTGGGAGGTGGACATGGATAGCTGGTTCTTGTAGAAGACTGTAGCAAGATGCTCAGAGTGCATTGAACGTGTAGTACGATATTTCCACTTGCTTCGCTCGAAATCAGGACCAGTGAGTGTTGCGCAAGAGTCATAACCAGAGCCGCCCCTAAGGCGACGAGTGAGGAGGCATTCACGTCGCAAGGCGTTGTAAATAACGTACCATCCATCGAAAGCACCGCCTTGGAATTCGTATACATTGTTAGGCTCCGTCGGATTGTATTCTATGTGTGCACTCCAAAGCCAGCTGCGATGATAGAAAGATGAACATCACACGAGTTTCCAGCACGAGGAACAACTCACTCCGGGACGCCGTTTGAGGTCCATGTGTATGGGTTGGAACAGTCAAAGCCGTTTGGATAGGAGTCGTAACCTAGACAAGGAGGAAATGAGACCGAGAGCCACGACCTCAAAAATAACCCACCCCAGATGTTGACGCTCAAGTAGTGGCCAGAAGGATATGCATCATTGAACGTGATGGGTACTTTGATTCCAGCATCTCGCTAGAACGCAGTACACCTAAGCCCACGATTGCAAATAAGGAAAATCTACGCGTACCCAAGCGGTTAATAGCTCAGTTTCGTACACGAAATCCTCCGAATAACCGTTAGCGAAACCAGTGTATTCGTTCTCAGACTATTCAAAGTGATATCATTTCGGGGAGCTTTGCAAAGAGGGTGGATAAATACCTGAACTAGGATAACAGGGCCACCGTTCGTGATCTGGTTTTCAGCAAGGATGTTTCCGATAGTCGAAACGTAATTTTGCCATGCTTCAAAGTAGGTCGTGTTCGAGGTCCTCCATAACCCTGGTGTGTACGTGCCCCAGCCTGGAAAGCCACCAGCCGTAGTTTCGGCATTGATGTATGGACCTTTGCTCAGAGAGAAAGTTAGATGTAACACGATAACAGCGTCGGTCGTGAGAAACGCTCTCACCAGGTCTAGCCATGAGGTAGATCCCGGCTTGTTTCGCAGCATCAAACCAAGGTTGTAAATCCCTGAATCCCTCGAAAGAAATTTCACCCCGTTTAGGTTCTAGGATACCTCAGAACACATAGAATGAAACTGTATTGAAGCCCATGGACTTGATTTTCTGGAATAAATCCAAGTGAAGCGATTGCACTGGCATCCTAGGAATTTGACGTGAACTTCGTGCACATCACATGTGAACATGGTATACCTGTATGGATGCATCTCTCCACTGAAGAGGAACATACGTTCACCATTGATCATGATGGAGTATTCATCCCACGTAACCTAGAAAACGTCGGACGATGCCAGTGGTACGTCTCTCACATGACGAACACATCAGAGTGCATGACCTACGATGTTTTGTAACTCATCCGTATCTTGTCTCGCAAAGTAGAGGTTGCGATCGACGCGGGGTCCAGATGATCCCAATGCCAAAGTCGCGCCTAATAAGGCGACGAGTAGAGAAGACAATACCATCCTTCTTACCAACTTTATGGGATGTTGACTGGAAGAGACTGGGAGAGTAGGGAATGTTCTGCCAGCGCCATGGCTTTATATAAGGGGACGGAGAACAGTCGACATCAGATGATCAAACGCGCACTTGAACTAAATCAAAACGCGTTTCATGCTTGTTGCGGAGGAAGTGCTTGGGACTCAGGAGCACGCGGACGAAAGACTCACAGATTTAAGTGAAACGAGTTACGAGACCAACAAAGGTAATAGGACAACGACACACCGTGGATACGAGAAGCAATGGAACGTCGACTAGACGTTCTGGTGATCAACCTCGATTAGAGGTGAAAACTCGCCGGGCCGCTCGCACACTCTTCGCCTTGCCGCCGTGAACAGTAGGAAAAAGGATCGGGAAGAACGCTTGTGAACTTTCTTGACCCAAGCAAGATACATTCTCATCCTCTTGAAACTTGAAAGGAAGTGTGGATTAAGCAGAGCAGCGAAGTAGTTTATAGACCTTTGATTTGGCTAGACCGATGTAATTTTCGAGCCAATGTATGTCGAGGAGGAGGAGAGATTGATTACAAGTTGGACCAAACGCCCTGGGACGTCTGCCACTGTCATGCCTGGAGGCTGGCAGGAGTCTCCGTAAAAAATGAGGTTTCATTGGCCTGAGTGACCAAATTGGGCACTAGTACTTGATCATACCCATTTCCTAGTTCCCAGCGTCGACCTAGCTAAAATGCTGTCCGACTCGTTGATACGCCCTCGCATAGAATACGTGATATTCGATATGGATGGTACTTTATCACACCGCCCGTCTCAACGCGCCTCCTCATAACAAACAGGACTGTTGATCGACACCGAGTCGGTGTATACCCAAGTGACCAGTACGCATGGCCCGACGTCCAACGGTCATTTCCTTGTGTCCACGCATGATTGATAGATGATATCCTCGCACCTTACGGGGTGCAGATGACCTGGGAGATCAAAGCAGGGGTTATGGGTAAAAGTACGTCCTCTGAGTCCGCCCACAATGACCTGGTCTGACTCTTTTTCGACCCAAGTCGAACAAGAAGCAGCCGCCCACCTCCTCTCCTTCTTCCCGGGCATCGCGCTCACCAGTGAAGATTACCTCGCACAGCGTACCATCGGACAGGACCGTCTCTGGCCAACCGTTCGCCCGCTCCCCGGTGTCCCTAAACTCATTGCCCACCTCGCAAAACACGATGTCCCGATCGTGGTCGCCACGTCATCGAAACGACGCAACTTTTTGCTCAAATCAGCTAATCTTCATGAGGAGATCTTTGGGTATTTCGGGTGTGGCGTAGAGGACAGACAGCAGATGGTCGTTTGTGGGGACGATGTCGCTGGCGAGACCGCCGGGAAGCCAGAGCCGTATATCTTCCTCTTCGCTGCTCGAGAGAAGCTGGGCAAGAATGTAGGGGATGGGGAAGGGAACGTTAGCCCCGAGCACGCTCTGGAGAGAGGCAAGGGCCTAGTGTTCGAGGATGCGATTCCCGGGGTCGAGGCCGGCAAGAGAGCTGGAATGTCCGGTGCGACCTTCCTTGGGAACGAGTCGAGATGTGGTGCTGACCCAAGCTCTAGTGGTATGGGTTCCCGACCCAAACTTGTTGGCTATGGAATATTCAGGAAATCATATGCCAGACCAAACGCTGCAGTCCATAGAAGAATTCAGGCCCGAGGAATGGGGTCTCCCTCCTTACGAATAGTCCACAAGCGTGAAAGCGAATGTCGGATCATTTCTTTTGCATTACAGAAAACATCCGACCAAGACTAAAGCCGAGGGGAGCTAGAAATATGATCCAGCCCCGATATACGTACGCATCGCAATGGTCGTTCCTTGTGTGTTATTGTCGTCGTCACTGCTATCATCACCAACCATACCATGTCTACTGTCGTTCACCCGACCGTTAATCCGCAAAGCCTCTATACCTAATGTTTCGACCTCCTGGATTCTGTCCCGTGACCGTGTCCGCACCTGGTAACCATTCGACCCAGGTCCGAACGCTGGATCAGGAAGCACGTATGCTTTCGCCGTGACTGCCATCCTTCCCTCGGGTACCAATGCTTGCAGCTCTGATTGTTTCGGTACAGGGTCAAATGTCAACTGAACAAGCCGTCGGATGTAAGTGCCAAACAAGAAATGCCCGAGGGCATCGGTGGGAAATTGGTGATGAGTAACAATCAGTCTCGCTTAGTACATGCGACATACCGAGTCGTTAATCTTTCGGTAATGTTCAAGAAAAACTTTCACGGACTTCAATTCCTTCTCAACCTTGGCTTTCCTGTCTTGGCGCTTACCGTCCTGTTCTCGGTTCTTGGCCCCTAACCCTTTTGAAAGCCTCGGAGTGTGAGTGTAGAGATCTTCGAGCTCCTGCTCTGCCCACTTCAGAAACCCTACCGCTTCCCCACCTTTACCGGGCTTTGCAGTCTCGCCTGCATCCACTCCCAACCACTTGTGCGCGATCGCAGTGTGGAACTTACTTTCCTTCTCAAGATACTTTAACAAGTCTGCAGACACCTCTCCTGAACCTCCCATGCTATGATCGCTTTGAGACTTGGACGCAGAACCAAAGCCAGCTTTGAGTCCCGACGTAAGGCTGGATTTCGAGGACGTCATAGCTAATGTCCGTGCGGATGAGTAGAGCGATGCGCAGTCAAGATGGAGCTTCGCTATGAGCACGGTGGATGGATGTGACTTGGGGAGAGGCGGGCCCGGGGAAAGAGTGCTCTCGAATGCTGCCTTGGAGAGGAGTTTGCGAATGGCGAGCGACTGCGCGTCTGCGAGTGCCATCCTGTCATGCAGAGTTCAAGAAGAGCATCAGCGATGCGCCGACGACGAGCGCGTGGAACGGCCGACTTTGCCAACGCTGCATTGACCTCTTTCCATAAATCTGGCGGCCTCGCCCAGCCTCCGGGACCACCACTCGCAACCTTGTCCAACTCGCCCAACACAACCTCGCTGATCACCGAAAAGACGCCGCTCGCTCTGCAGAGGAGTGTGACTCCGAAATTGAGTCTCTCGTCTTTCTCCCTCCTCTCCTTCTCGCTTATCGCGCGGTCGTATTCGTATGCACCGAGTGAGGTGATGGCGGAGTGGGAGAAGTTTGAGAGTGCCATAGCATATGTGAGAAGGGTGCTTGCGAGGTCGGCCTGTAGGGACGGTAGTCGGAGCCGCGGAGAGGTGTTGAACAATGTAGCAGAGAGCGTCGTTCGCCAAGAAAAGACTAGGTGAAGGAGTCAGTGCCAGTTGAGGAGTGGAAGCACCATCGTTGCTTGGTCCACGCCGGTGACAAAAAGCTCACCAGGCTCGTGCATGAGCTGTAACTCGCCAGACTGGACGCACGCGATGATCGCGCGCAAGTGTGGGATGTAGATATCGAGGAGCTGTTGAGGCAGTCATGTGCGCGGGGAGGTCATGCCAGAGCACTGGCGGGACACACCTTGATGATCTGCAGATAATCTCTGTGCTCGCTATTGGAGCGGCGAGACTGTTTGAGTACGCCCCTCATGTTCGCTCTTGCCTGAGTTGCCTCGGCGATGGGGGATGTGTATGCATTTTCGTCTGTCGTGTCGAGTGCAAAGTCGGAGAAAGAGATGGTGGCAGTGGTTGGTAGGTCGTAGATATAGGTCATGGTGGTGGAGTGGAAAAAGGAATG
>JBBPSL010000020.1:87972-98261 GCA_038093555.1 Butyriboletus appendiculatus
CATCTTCTACGACTGCTGACAGACCCGATTCAACTAGCCGTCCAGTTTCCCCAACGTCATTACTACCCCCATCAATCATCAATTCTACCAAAATCCTAGACAGCGAAACGTCTTCGATCCCATCCACTCGACACCATCGCGATCACCGTGACTCACTCGACTCGGACGACCGCTTGCCTGCTCGGACGACTCATGCCGAAGCCTTCAGCGCATTGGACCCGAATGACATCGAGAATTTGCGTGCGAAAGCTACTGGCCGTGCAAACGTTGATTCGGGCTCGACGTTTGCAGGACGTCTCTTCCGTGTCTTCCGCGGCAGCTCGAGAGCCGACGATCATTCATCACCCAGCACCCAACCTAGAGCGTTCCAACCTCCATGGTTGATCACTGCCGGCCGGGACCAACAAGAGGAGAATGATCGCGTCCTCAACGATCTAAACGCCTCTTTCAGAGACGTGGGGCTACTGCATACTAACCCTCACAAGTCATCGAAGGCAGCTTCGAAGCGGAAGTCTAGTCAGGGCATCCTCGACCAGATTCCTGACGACTGTCTCTACATGCTCTTGCCCCTTTGGCCTGGGGAATCTGACACAGCGACCGTCCATGCCGACACCAGCAGCACTGCGTCATTTGCCACGACCTCAGAAAACCGGCAATACTTGCTCGTCTACTACGTCCCGTTTGGAGAAGCGGCTCCAAAAGACAAGAAACCCGAGAAGAAAAAGGCGAAGCATTCTCATTCGTCAGACAGTGGTCTCGAATCAGACCCCAAAGCTGTCTATCTTCCCGCATTCCGCGCCGTCGCTCGCGTGATCACATATGACGAATTGCGGTTGAGCGGCGTCCGCGTTCCAAGCGATGGCCTGGCTATCAATGGCCCCGAATGGGAGGCGATTAGTTACCCTGTTCCTCCCCCTCTTCAGGACGCCCAGATGACTGACACTGTCGTCTGCCAATGCCATGGTCGGGATCGTGGGTTCGACTTCCTGGAGCATGGCCTTCTCAAGCTAGGGCTCTGCACATGGGAAGACCCTCCTGCTCAGGACCTCGAACTCGGAGAGGAAGACGAGCAGGAAGGCAAAGTGGTGCTCACGCCGATCGGTAGAGCTGCCGTCGAGATGATCTGGCTCGGCTGCCTCGCAATCTCAAGTTTCGGTCTTATGTGACGCCTCTCGCGGTCCCGCTTACCCTCGTTCAGTCATCAGTCATGTAGCATAGTGGGTTGTTATTTATTCTCTTTCGGGTATACATATTGAATGTGTGTCAAGATCGTTGACTCCACTCTATGATGCTTCCCCCTTTCCTGCTTATTTATACCCCCCTTTCCCAGCTCCCTTTTTTTCGAATGTCACTAATTCATCAACATCTATGAATCGCATTACTTCATTCCCCATCGGTAGGATTTAGATTTCGTGTACATCTATGCCACATATTTCCTTATATCCCCTGTGTCATATTGTGCGACTTTCTTGCATCTTCACTTTGCGATTGTACACAATTTCCTAGGCCTTAATGTTCGTTTTCGATGTCACTCATCGCTTAATCACTCTGGTGTAGTACCACTGGCAATACCGCGCCGAAATGGCTTTCGTGTAACAAGTATTCTCGTGTGTTTCCAAAAAAAAAAAAGTCCAAAGTGCGAGAGGAAGGGGAAAAGGTAGGGATACACGTCTCGGTCCGGCTACACCAGCAGGCAGCTAGTTGGCCCCACAGATAGACAACCCCTTCATTTCTTGGAGGACACCCTCGACCTGCGACCGTCTCGGTGAGCTGTCCCCACTCAACACGAACGAAAACGATACCTGAGCGTCCAGCTGGCCAGCAGCATAGTCATCCCTGACGTTCTCAGGGAAGTACCTGAATATGGGTGGACGTGGTGAGCAATGTGGACCATTCTGAGCGAAAAAGAACCCACCTCTGCACCGTACTCATCCTTTCGTAGCCGTCTTCTGCAAACTTACACTGCATGCGTATCATGGCTTCGAAACTGGGGTCGAAATACGGCACGCGGAGATCGAGCAACTGTGGTAGTTCCGATATGAGCTGCTCGTTGAGCAGTTCGAACACTTCTTTGGCATCGTCGTGCTCTTGTTGTGCCTTGCGTTGGACAAGGACGGTTCAGACGATGAAGAATAAATGTATGACATGACGGAAAACGAACCTTGGGCAACTTTGTTGGATCTTCGCTTGGCTTATCTATCGTCTTGCGTAGCTTACTCCTCGCTGAATCGTAATCGAGCAACTGTGGGGTACACCCACGTCGGCAAAAAAGAAAAAGAATCTCGTACGAACGGTCGAGAAACGTACTTTTTTGTTCCGCTTCGAAATATGCTCGTTGATGACAGGAAAGTACGCATTCATCTTCCCGAGCGGCTCCATGATGCACGTACGATATGGTGCTTCCTAGAGGGAAAGAGAGGATCAGTGCAATCGCGTCTTCCGATCTCAACTCTCGCGAGAAAAGAAAGAATCGTGGCATACCATTTCTCTCTGAACGCTATTGTCGAGATCCTCGACGGCACTCTTGAATGCATGACCCGCCATCGCACCATCTGACGTCCGATCCGAAGCGCTGTAAAACGTCTCGATCGTGTCCGCCAACCGAGCTTGGGCAGACGTCATGGCTAACGTGCAGGTGTCAGATTCACGACGGACAAGTTCGAGGATACGTGTTTGCGTGCGACTCACCTCGCATGGCATCGCCGTAGGTCTTGCTATCCTTTTGTAGCGCCTGACATTCCTTTTCGAATCTGAGTCAAATGCGAGGATGGGATCAGTCGAAGGGGGGTCGTGGAAACGAGCGCGGGCGTGTATGCTGACTCACGCGCGGTATTTGGACTCTTCGTCCGCAAACTCGCGATCGACGGTACGTTCTATTTGGCCGGTCTTTTGTAAGACCTTTGGGTGGAAGCAGTTGGTATGCATGGATGACGGACTAGGGACTGCGCACCGTAGTACCCGCCCTGTTCAGGGACTTCTTGAAACTGAGGGAAACATGAGTTCGGATCGTCATCTAGACAGCGATTTCTGCGTACCCTGTCCAACTCATGTAGTAAGAGCTTGTAATCGACAACGGGTTTGCGCGGGAAAGTATTGGGACTGAGCAAATACGGCCGCGTAGTGGTGCCGTTACGTAAAGGAAAGGCAACAATGTCAATGTGCATTCAACTCTGCAATTACTTAGTGTGTACATGAAGCACGGGGGGACACAAAACAGGTGCTAGAGCAGACATCAAGGACCCTGCTTGATGCGCCGTGCATATTTCAATCATGTCAATCGATCTCCCAAGGGACCAGACGTCAATCTCTCAATCAGCGGTCCACCTCGTGCAACACCGCGTCCGCGTCCTCTTCCAAAGTCGCCTCTTGCCCTGTTCGGCTCGCCCCTACCTCGTCCACGAGGATAGGCTGATGACTACCAGTCAGACGTCAGGAAAAGAAATCTTTGAATGGTGTCGCAAAATATTTACCGGAAAACGCTGAGTAGTGCTCATCCGCGCCAATAGAGAAGGATCGGATTGAACATCCATCCTTTCTTCCATCTTTGGCTCGTAGGTCCGACCTACCCTGATGTCGTCTGTGTGATGCTGATCTCCCATTGCGTTGTAACCAGCCGCGGACGGCTGATACCGTGGGTACGTGTCGTCGTTCTCTGGTCTTCTGTAGGATTGCTCCCAACGAGCGATTAGAGCTGTGGGTTCCTCGGAGAGTGGAGAAATATGTGTCCTGTTGTCATAGGTTTCCCTCGGTATGTCAGAAGGATAAGACCGAATACGATCGGGGGGAGACGTGGGTGCGCGATAGGCTGCGCGATGCTCATCAGGTTCAGAATCAAGGCGCCTGTCCCTGTACGGGTGATAGGAATCTACCCGCTCGCGATCAAGATCTTGAGTTATCCAAACATCACCTCGGTGTCTGCGGGCTCGGTGGCCAATGTCACCGCCGTCAAGTTCAAAAGGTCGTTTTCTCCCCGTGGTTGGCGAGGTAACGCGCATTGCTTCAGCTCGAGGTCCATTGGAAGCATTCTGTGGCCGCCAGGAATCGATTCGGCGATAAGGCTGGGTTGGGGAGGTGACAGTAGACCGAGACGCAACAAACGGGGGGGAGTAATGATCTGACTGACGGTGGGGATTGTTTCCACTGCCTGCCCTACAAAGTTCGTCGGTGAATCTCTTGTTACTCCTAGATGGATCATCTCCATCCAGTTCGTGGGACGGAGTAGCATTAGCAGGTTCTGAGGAAGTAGCATCGTAAATTTCAGCACGGTCCTGAGTAGATCGTTCGCCTGCATTGATGCGGGACTCTGTAGGCTGTAGTTCCGGATACACCGGACCTAAGAGAAGGGAATCCATGGTCTCGGCGGGAACTAGTAGCTTGGCAGAGGCATTCATTGCATGGGAACTCGAGCTGCCTCGGGAAAGTGCTTCTCGAGGCTGTTCATCAGGGGTAACCCCCGCTCCCCCCTTCGTTGATGACAATTTGTTGCTCTCGGGTGGGTAAGAACTGGTCGGATTTGTCTGGGATGCAGGTGCTGCGCGACGTTTCCGCGGACGGGGTGGGGGGATTATTGCAGGGCGGGGTGGAAGCGATGCCGGAGGATTGGTCAAGAGCGAGGCTAGCACGGGTTCGTCATATTCTTCTTTCTCCAGAGAGACGGAGTTTTCCTCGCTTTTCACGCTGGTCCGTACGCTACGATCGCCACTATCGTTTTCTTCGATGCGGCTACGATACCGCTTCAAATGGCGAAGGTTAACGTTTTGTTGAGCGGGTGAAACACCGGTAACTGGTCCAATATTGAACTCTTCACTTCCTCTGATAGTAGCGTCCAGAAGAGTTTGTGACTTTGGAGTTCGAATAGTCTTTTGATCTGGAGTCAGGCGGATATCTAGATTGACGACACGATTGAACTCTGATGCGAGCTGGGTGGGAAAAGATGATCTGTGTCCACCTTCCGCAGACACAGGAATGGCAGGGAATGTCCTCGCAGCGTTCACAGCATTCTCTGCCACATGATCCGAAGTGGAAGGCGATGGTAGTTTCGCTAATGGTTTGGGTGGTAAATGTCCTGGACTGGTTTTCGGGGTTGAAAGGGCAAGCATAACGCCGCCCGAAACGGGTCTATCCTTCTGCTGCTTCGACTGCGAAGTGACGCTCTGCGAACCTCCCGGACTTGTGTGAATATCAGACGGTGGGATAGCGTGATGAGGTGCAAAAGCCTTTCTGTCCTCATCCGCACATATGGCAGTAGTGACTCCTGAAGAGAGGGAATTAGCCACGGGGGCCGCGCGGATTTTTCTCATATCTGCAATGCCCTGTTGGTGCGACGCACTAACTTCTTCAGGATGGCTGCGATGCTCAGATGTCTGGCCGTCGGTCGCTTCTGCATGGGCTTGCTGTTCAGCTAGAAGTCGAGCCTGTTCACGATCGTTCTCGACTTCCTGACGTTTTCTTTCTGCTTCGAACTGGCGCTGTTTCTCCTCCAGAACCTGACGAGCCCGTTCCGCTTCGGCGTACGCTCGTAAACGCTCTTCCTCCGCAATTCGGTGACGCTCTGCTTCCTCAGCCTCTCTCTGTTGTCTTTCTTTCTCCAAGTTGCGCAGAGTGCGACTGGATTCTTCCAACTTCTGTACCTTGTCTGAATGCATTCGGCGAAGATGCTTGATAGCGCGAAGAATATCATTATGGGACTTGATGACCGCTATTTCCTCTTCATTCATGCCCTCCTGGGGTTGGGTGGGCAGATCGTCTGGTACAGTCTCACTTGCCAGCTGCCCAAGCTGGCACTTTGACTTCAAAGCCTCGAATTCCTTGAGCTCGGTCATCGCAGCTTCAATTTGTTCCTGCACTTCCTGCATCCTCTTCGCCTCGGCGGCTCTTTTCTCCTCTTCCTGCGCTTGCCGCTTCGCAAACATGGCCTTTCTTGCCACCTCCCTGGCCTTGTTTTCTTGTTCCAGTGACGTCAACGATGACTCTTTGGCGTTCAGCTCCTCGCGCTTCTGCTGGAGGTCTTGTAATTCTTTGTGCAACGTAGCCTCTTGCGCCCGTTTCGTTTGCTCGAATGCCGTACGCTGTTCTTCAAATGTTCGTATTTGTGAAGCGAGAGCATTCTCACTGTTGATCTGGGCACGGTGAACTGCGTGGAGTATGGAGTTAAGGTTTTGCATGGCTTCCATGACGGCTTTGCGCTGAGTCTGATGTTCCTGGGTGATAGTTGTAGGCGAGTGGACGAGAGCTAGGGAGGAATCGTCCGTGTTTATCGGGATGTCGTCAATACCTAGTCCCACCTGGCCAGACGTGGCTAAATAAGGGTGGCGGAGAACTATAGGGGTGGAACTGTGTTGTGACTGGCTGGGCTGATGGGGGGTGAGGTCGTCATTCGCCCGTGGTGCAGAAGGGTCTGGGGATGATGACTGAGATGATAATGGAGGAAGCGGGGAAGCCAGATTCGCAAGATTGGCGCTGATGGTTTGTAAACGTTCTTGTCGGGCTACCAAGGAATGGATGGTGGCAGCGGCAGATGGTGATGGTGGCAGGTCCTGCATTGTGGCGTCTCCGACTGCAGAGGACGGAAAAGGCTTCGTCGGTTGCCTAGAAGCAGAGTTCATGGGGACCGACGAAGGAGTAGGGATCCGAGAAGGCTTGGTCGTCGTCGTATTCGTCAACGAAATGTAAGACGTTGGCATATCCACCGGGTCTAAAGCTGGAGTCACAGAGGCGGTGGTAGTAGGCGGCGATTCGGGTAATTTGGCCAAAACTTCAACAGGTGGAATGAGACTGGCATCATCAATAGCACTTCTGACGTTAACGCGCGGTGGAGGTGATGGAAATCTGGCAGCCGTACAATGCGCAGTGTTGACAACATTGTTGGATGGGCTGCGACTCATCTGGATGCGCGACGCCAAAGAGCGATTGGATTGACTGGTTGATGCATGCCAATTTAAGCCTCCGTCCATTGAGTCACTGAAATTGCTGCCAGCTAACTGTTGGAAAAGGGTGGGTCTTGAAGATAATTTGGGTTGGAGAGCACCGTCGTTGGCGAAAGTAGGGGGAGGTGTGGACGTCGGCGATGGGGTTGATGAGTGATAACCGGTATTGTCTGGCTGCGGAAGGGAGATACGGCTGAGCAGCTCAGGCTGCTTTCCTATCGAATTGAAACGAAAATCTTTGAAACTGACCAGGGCGGGTTGGACAGGGGCTGTATGGGGATCTGCGGCCACAGAGTCACTTCCCGCACTTGCTGGTGGATGGGAGGGTAGCAAATACTGCGAGGGACGACCAAACATCGACTCAGGCATGGCTGGGGATGATAAGGTCGGCGGGAGAGATGCGGCGACTGCGGAAAGTAACGTTTAATACAGCTGAAAGACGCGCAATGTAGCACATATTTAGCATGTCTTCATGAAAACTGTTCAGACGCAATCACCTCAGCGGAAAAAGAAAACGACAAGAAAACGACAAAGAACTCGCGACCACGTTGGCACGTTGGATGATGAGTAGAAAAGCGAAGAAAATGTGGTCAATGCCTAGGCCTCGCGGTACTACTCGAAAGCGCTAATGAAAAATATTGGTACAAAGCCACCTGGAAATTGCCGACCTTAATAATCTAAAACGTTTCCTATCTATTGACCCCAGGAAGGCCTAAGCTCTAGCTCTCTTCAGCGCTTTCTTCCCCTTCTTGCCCTTAAATTCATTCGTCCTCAGCAATCTCTTTCCCGGGACAGCTTCAACAGGTCTCGGTGATGTATGAACCTTACTCGAGTCAGGCCAACCTCTCCCAGACGATATTCTATCTTAAATCAAGTTTGAGAGGCATCAACGAGTGTCCCCCTTTCATCGACCTCGTTACCTTCAATGCCGATCCCCGTCTCTAGAGCTTCCGAATCGTCGATCTTCCGTTTTTGAAAGCGAGTCTTCCGCGCCGACTTGCGACCCTTAGTTTCCTTGGTTTCCCGTGTCGCTGATGGTCGAAGAGATGCTGCGCATCGTGGCCGTAAGACGTTGATTTGTGTGGCACAGAAATATAAAGGACACACCATGGATGACTGGATGTAGACCATATATCCTATACAAGTCCAAAACAGCTTGTTCCTTGTCTTTGGCCTCGATCATCAAATCTGTCAGATCGAACAATCAGCTACGCGGTCGACAAGGAGCACCTCAGGGACCCACCCATATCATCAGGAAGCCCCTCGGGCAGGTTCTGACACCGGTCAGAATGCGCTCGCAGCTCCATTATGCTGACAGCTCCAGTCCTAGGTTCGCTATAATGCTGCTTGGGCCTAATACCGCGTCGTCTGAAAATCTCGTTTGCTTGCGCGATAATGGCTGGTGGAGGAAGTCCAGGCGACGGATTCAGCATGTCGTGGTGATAGTCGAACACCAGGGGTACGGCGAGCTCAGTACAAATGGGCAGCAGATCCGCAGCGTTGTAACAAAGCTATGAAAACCTCGTCAGTGGCATGAGATGTGGTGGTCTGGTACAGCTACCTCGTCGTTCTCGAGCACCAACCGTGATCGAACGCGTGCAGACAGTCTGTGTTGTATAACGTTCTTCATCCTTGCTAATGCAGCTGCCTTGTCGCCATATACCCCACCTCCATGGATGATCATAACTCCATCCTGATCAATACCCATGCGGTCGAGCATCTCGGCGTGGTACTCGAGTTCACGAATGCTCGAGCGCACAACAGACTCACGGGGTGAGCCCAGTTGGGTGAACTGACCGGGATGCGTTGTTAGTCGGTGCCCATACTTTTTGGCAAGGACGCCGACTTGGGCAAGGAGTGCAGTACAATATTCAAGAGAATAGCCATAAGTTTCGTGCGACGCGTAGGGAAACATCTCTGATGAACTAGGCTAATTCAGAGGACTGACATTCCGATCGGTACAAACCTACTTACATTCTCACGAAACGGATGTTCTGGACAATTGTCATTCAGCATGTATACAACATAAGGTGACAAAGTACCTGCATTCCTTTCGTTCCACTCGATAATTTTCAGCATGTCTTGTGCATTCTGTTTACCAAGATCCTTAACCCAATCGATACCATTCTTCTTGATGGTGTTGATTCTAACCCATTAGATTAGAGACCGAATGCCGACCTGTTATAGAATAACTGACCGACATGTCCTAGAACAAAAGATGGTCTCATTTGCTGGCTTATTATTCCGTAGGACCGTGTTTAAGCAAGCATACCCTGCGAAGAAAAAAGTAATTCAAATGAAGGCAAGGTAGAAAACATAATTCGTACCCAATCGCCCTCTGAAGGTAGTGACCTTCTTTTCAAGGTCAGGTATGATATAGACAGGCTCAGGTTTGCAAGCGCGCTTGCGTTTCTTCGGAGGTGCCTCTGAATCAGTCACTACATTCTCTACGACTTGTGATGTCGTTCGTTTGCGAGCTCCGGGGATCTTGGAACTTTCGACTGGTACGTTTTTGGGCGGGGCCTTCCTTCGCGTCCGAGGCCGTTTCTTTGGGGTCTCGACCTCATCCTCGAGAGGTGTAAGATCGGATTCGTCTTCCATTACCCGTGCAAGTCCCTCGTCAATGCGAGCCCTAGGACGGAGGGTGCGTCTCTCCTGGACGGTGACAGAGACAGTGTCTCGAGTTCCTGAGGCCATTGAGGCAACAAGTCGAGCAACACTACCGGGAGTTCGAAACAAAGCGCGTCTGAGAAGGGGACACAGGGCCAGCTTGAGGTTGAGACCAGTCCATTCTGTCTCGGTCGCAAGCAGAATAGGGGCACGATTAGATCGAAAAGAAAATTCCCAAGTCAGGAGTCGAACTCACGGCACAAGTATTTGCCGTGTCGGAGATTGAAGAATTACTGGAAAAGGAAGTGCATGACTAAGCGCATGTCGCGTTCACCCCTTGGTCACGAACAGGCGGGCGCCTTGCAAATCTTTTGCACGGTACTACCATGGTTCGAATTATAATCAAAGGAGGTGAGCACACAGTCTCCTTGTACGCGCATATTTCGTTTCTAACCATTCAAACTAAACCAGGTGTTTGGAAGGTCCGTGGTATCTTGGGACCAATGTTGTGATTTGACTAATGAGATGAGCAGAACACTGAGGATGAAGTCCTCAAAGCTGCCATAGCAAAATATGGCAAGAACCAATGGTATGTCGTCTATCCTGCTCGCTCGGTTATAATTGACACTCCCGCAGGGCCCGGATATCATCTTTGCTTGTTCGCAAGACGCCAAAACAATGCAAGGCTCGGTGGTACGAATGGCTAGACCCTTCAATAAAGAAGACAGAATGGTCGAAAGTAAGCATAATCCT
>JBBPSL010000021.1:29307-46693 GCA_038093555.1 Butyriboletus appendiculatus
GATCTTATCAATTGACAATTGCTCGGTGACACCTAGAAGGTAGGCCAAGAGGTGGACGAACGGCCGCTATTCTTTCTCCTCTAGCTAAACTGCCCAATTCCATCCCCCGCGACCGCTTGTGCCAATACTCGATCAAGACCGTGCAATGTGGCGAACGCGAGGGTCAATGACTCAAATATTATAACACAACGCATTGGAAGAAAAACGGGGTCACGAACACGAGTCTGATTGTTCTACTACTTGCTTCCTTCCTGCCCATCGCTGTGCCTACTGCTTGCCACTCTAACTCTCCCCTGCAGTAACGGAAGGCTGCATTCTCGTGGTAACTATATATCCCGACGACGCACTCCGTGCACCAGCTTGCAGACATGCGCCTACCACCCCATGTCCGAGTTCCTGGCAATTTCCTGTGAAAGTCGAGTTGTCCAAAGGCCATCACCACTCCGAAATGACCGAGAAGTCGAGAGACCGATCACCCAACGAGCCGATGTGTTTATTCTGCGATCTCGGATCCGCGTCTGCCAGTTTTGCTCATTAGACAGGTCTGGTCACCGGACTAACCTTGCTTGCACTCTGAAAATCATCTCATTCTTACCAGATCGCGCCGCGCATTGACATATCACTGGCAAACTCTATTGAAATAGTTTAGTAAGCACGACTCTGACTACAACCAATCTTTATCGCGTTTTGGATTAAATTGCCCTGTTGAGGGGGGGCATGTAATCTATATCCTTACCAAGAAGAGGACAAACAGACTCTGGAAAGGGTTCATACATGACGGGGGAACCTGAACAAGAGACAGGTGCGCAGGTACTTCGGGTTATGCATCATGCTATCACCCGGGAAGCTGATACGGAAGTGGCAGGATGTTGATGATGTATCACTAAGCAAAACACCCGTCAGGGGAAGAGTACATCATGCATCACTCGGGGACAAGACGCGAGCACGGCGGACTTATGCATCCTCCCCCTGGACCAATGAAAAGAACGAATACAATTACTTCGACCTCGACTTAGCACACGGTAGGTCGGACGCTTGAATGACCCTACTCGCACAAGAGTGCACGTATGATTTGTGAACACGTATACGGTTTACGACAAACTGTAATTTTTTTTGGGCTGGTATAAGTAACAAAGGGAAAATAGCAAGATACGCATGGGTGAGTACTAATCCGTTTCCCCCAATAGACAAGCTACGCAGCCGAATCTCTAAATTACACATACTGAATCGTCAGAGGCTCCGTCGGTAGTGACATTGGTCAGAACTCCGTTGCTCTGTTCAATGTCAAGGACGTGGCACCAGAAGGGTCATAGCTCCCCGTCCCAGTGGCCGCAGCGTTCGTAAACGTGACTGTACCGAAGTCAGCAAAGGAGACGAGGTTATTGTTCAGCGTGTAATCTTCAATGACCCACGCCACGTTCTGACCGCAAAGGGGAGTAGAGGAATTGAAGCTGTTAGACATACGCTGGCCATTAGTCAGATTCTCTATCGTTGTATTACCAGCATTCGGGGACAACGCGACGACAGTAAGTTTGATGACATCTCCAGCAACGATTTCGATGGGATCTGGGGCCTCGTACGAATCACTGGGGTACCACATGGACCAGGCTGTTGGTGAAAGGAACAGTGAGATGTGTTGTGAATGCATGGTTAAATGCCACCTTACCACTATATGCAGGTAGAGGGCTTTCGACGAAGAACGTAACACCGACCTGGAGAATGGCACTTGTGCAAGTGTAACCATCGATACCGACCCAGGCAGCAGCAGAAGCCCCGTTCGAACCCGAGGGAGTGGGAACAGTAAAGGTCCCGGTGACAGTGCTAAACGTTCCATGTCAAAACGAGACGACTAGGATGAGATCGTGGCGGTCACAGACTAGAAAGATGTTACAGACATTACCCTCAACATACACAGCGCCAGCCCAATTTTGGGTGTATTGAGCATTGGAAATAGCACCAGTAGCCTGCTCTGAAGGGTTATTAACCTGGAACTGATTGCTCTCGCGACGGCGAGCAACACGAGCGCCTAACCCAGAAGGAACAGCCACTGAAACCACACGGGCGAGCAATAAGCTACTGAAAAGGGCAACGTTGCAGAGCATGATGAATGTAAGGGAGCACGTCGAGAGAACGTACATCTGGGCTTTTATGCATTCTGCTTATCGCCCGATGTTCATATTTAGTCGGACAAGCATGCTGCACGCAAAGCTCGCTAGTAAGCTCGAACGGCTCAAAGGCCGATTTGTGCCTCGATCAAGTCTGAGTTCTCATCTTCATTCGAATGGTGGGGTTCATGTACAGCGTAGCACTGAATAACACAGATACTCACACAAGGTGATGAGCATTGCTTTTAAAAATGTGAGTAAAACGTACTAAAAATCAAAGTTATCACGGACCTGCAGTCATGGCCTTAGCAAATGTTGGCTTGAAGAGGTCTTCCAGGACTTGAAGTATTTAATTTCGTAGAATAGCCATGAAGACATCAAGTTTCATGCTCACGTTTTCGCCACCAACTGACCTGGACTTATCATTTTCTCGCTACTTTAGTAAAACAATAAGTCAGTTCGTGGCGAAAACGTGAACATGAAACTTGAAGTCTCTACAGCTATTCTACGAAATTTAATTACTATTGGCTACCAGATAGTTAGCCACCCACATACTTAGCCAGTCACAAAATGTCACGCAAAATAACGCTGCGTCACAGCCAAGCCATGTTGACACTCCTGCACGCGCTCTTCAAAACTATGCTGCTTATCTGGCTTTGAACGGGTTTGCCGATTCACACTCCGATGCGGCAACTCTCGGCAACATGGTCACCACCGTGACTTTGCTTCTAGTCACGTCGTTTTTCTAACTCGATGAAAAGTCCATGGATTGACACCATTGAAGTTCGGAGAGCCTTTGTATACACAGTACATGTGTTCTCACCATGAAATTTGTGTTGTGTGGGAGAGAGAAGACGAGTTTCAAAAAGTGGCTAAGTATGTGGGTGGCTAACTATCTGGTAGCCAATAGTAGATATCGAGGGGACAAGCTGCTTGCACCCTGGAAATAAGCTGACAACAATTTCCTTGTGGAGAATTGGGAGGGCATTGAGAATTTTAAGTAGATTTTTGCCGACGTCAAGTTTTAGATATCGTATTAATCTTCACAGCGTCAAGTTTCCGAATTCTTTTGAGTTATCTGTGTACATACAAGTGAGGTTTCATACTATCACGGTCCCTCTTCGATCGATCGCAGACTTGCAAAATTTCGTTTAGTCGACTGCCGCGACATCACCTTCACCAGATGGCACCAGCGCCCACATCAAGAGACAATCTCACGAGTCGCATCATCCCCCAGATGGTGCTCTCCGAGGGATCAAATCCTCTGACGCGATCCCTATCACCTCCCCCACCTCACCTCGCTCCTGCCGAATGTGCCACTTGGCGTTTCGCAATCCGAGGCAACGCGATCGGTAAGTAGCCACAGCGCCTGCAAGGGCGCCGTGTTTCACCAAGGGAAAAGGAACAAAAATGATGGACTGACGTTGGCATCAATGGTCCCCCCCGCGAACACTACACACCCGCTCCTCCTGGGCAGTGACGGGCGGATGCGGCAATCTTGGGTTGATCGCTGCGCGAGCGCTCCTCGAACACGGCGCATCGGGCGTCTCACTCTGGGACGTCCAACCTAGCAGCGCCGATCCGACAGTGCGGGAACTCATTTCCAGCTTCCCTTCCGCCACGGTTGTCGTTAAAGCGGTCGACGTGAGGGATGAACACCGCGTTCGAGAGTCCGTCGCGCAGACCGTGACCGAGCTGGGCAGCATCGATATGTTGTTGTGTTTCGCGGGAGTGGTGGTGTGTACACATGCCCTCGAGCTAGGCCCCGACGACTGGAAGCGGACGCTCGACGTCAACACGACTGGGAGCTGGCTCTGTGCCCAAGCTGTCGCCAAGTAAGTGATTGACTCGCTGTTTCGTAATGATCGATTTTCAATGATTGATGACCGTGGTCCCTCTGGTCATCCCCGCACTGACTCCGCGCATCCCGTCGTTCGTCCACAGCGAGATGGTGAAGCAACAGACAGGTGGCAGCATCGTCTTCACAGCTTCGATCTCTGCACACAGCGTCAACTTCCCACAACCACAAGTGTCTTACAATGTTTCCAAAGGCGCACTCCTGCAACTCAAAAATTCGCTCGCGGCCGAGTGGGCGCGATATGGAATCCGGGTGAACAGTATCAGCCCTGGGTACATGGACACGATCTTGAACCATGGGTCGGGCCTTGAGGAAGCGAGACGTGAATGGGCCTCAAGGAATCCAATGGGTAGGATGGGGGATCCGGCAGAACTGACAGGTGCGGTGGTGTTACTGTGCAGTCGCGCGGGACGATATATTAATGGCGCAGATATTATCATCGATGGTAAGCTGCAATGCCTCATGGATTTGGGCGCGGTAGGTTGTTCTGAGCGCATCCCTGATATCCACAGGGGGCGGATCTGTTTTCTAGATCCTGTGACAACGAGATAGTAGAATAGGAAACATACTCGTGACTTCCGACCTTGCCCGCCTTCCAGTTCCTGCATAGGACACCCCGAAGGGAAAAGATTGTACACACCATTGACCAGATCGGCTGCCGTTTTTAATTTAATTTGTTGCATTGGCATCTGTTGCGCCTTAAGTCCTGTCGGGAGGGAAGCAGTTCTGATTTTAGAACGAATGGTCTAGATGCGCTCTGCAAACATGAAACTGCATCAACATGACAACACGGAAAAAAGTGCAGCGCAAGTATTATACATCTCGTTTGGGTGCTTGTTGCTTCAATGCTTGAGCTTCGAGTTTGGCGCAGGAGCGCCTCGGACTTCTTTCCTTTTGTTCATGTCGCATAACATCGGAATGGTCAGAAGGGAACACTGGTCCTGCTGTCATTGACGGCCTGCACGTCACGATTCACGATGCCCCAAACCAGCTCCTGCTAAGGTTTCCCCAGTCCCGGCAGGTCCCGGTGACATGTTCGCGCTATGATAGATCGTAGTAAGCTCGGCACAAGCTATTTAAACGGGTTTCAGCTAGTTGTATCACCCGGTGTCGCGACAGTATCACAGCAATATTTTGGACCGTGTCTGTGTGATCTCTTGAGATGGAATTCTTACTGAGCTAGTATTCATTCTTGCCACAGGACGGCGTCCGAAAGGAGGGTGGGCCATTCGGCGGACGCCGGAATAGTATGAGAGGCAATGGCATGCAGTGTCGAATTTGAACTTGGCGACGCGATGAACGCACCAGGCTAGACAAGGCTCCTTTGGCAAAAGGGCTCATGTCTTGTATAGGAGTTGGTTGCTACATGAATGGTCCAAAAAAAGGGGGGGAGGAGAAGACACCCGATGTGACAAACCCAACATTATACGTTAGACCCTATACGTCAGAGGCGCAGTCAACAGCTGCCACCGAGGTCTCGACCTGGACAAAAAAAAAACTCAACGTAAGTTATATTTCTGGGCCGCATCTAAAGGTCAGTTAGTTTTATCGTGTGGGCTCAAAAGTCATAAAAAGTCTCTGACAGACTTGCTACTCTACAATCCACAACTCGGCCCCGACACGCAAAAACAAACATGTCTATTTGCCGATCGGCTGCCCGGAAATGTCGTGTTTACTCACACCAATTACGCGGAGTTAAAGGTACCATGGCCGGGGAAAATATCAGTGATGCGGTCCATTAATATGGGAACGCGCCCAGGGTTAAATGGGACTAATCATTGGCAGAACACTTCTCACATTGACGCTCATTTGTTTCCCTAAAAGCCAGGTGAGGTATTCCACGGCGTTCAGCATCCGTTTTCTTTCGCTAACCCACGTCTCAGCAGTTCCGGGATCGACCGTTTGCTTGTCAGTGGGAACTGCCCCTCAGAATCATACCCGCATCGAGCTTTACGATTCACTCATTTTAATCCCGCACTCATTTTGCAACACTCTTTTCAAGGACGACGCCTCACGGATATGTTCACCCCTCCTCCCTCGCCGCTCCCTCCTACACGGCCAGTTTCACCCAGCAGGCTGGATGCGGATGCTTTGGACCTGATCCAAACAGGCCACGGCAGTCCTATAGAAGATACCCATAACCCACTTCCAAGGCAAAGGTCTCACCTCTCGATTCGATGGGCCATCGTGCTCGTACCTCTTGCTCTCATACTACTCGCTGCATCCACCCGCTCTCAGGTACACCCTGCTTTCTTTGACCTACTTTCAATGGGCGATAACAACCCTAAATGGACAAAAGTGGCGGATTGGTCACTTCATGAACCACACAAGGCTACGAGAAACCGATTGGTCAAGAAATCTACTTCGAATCGGGTTCTAACATCCAATACAACGAACCCCGCCCCCACGGTTCCTGTTAACCCTACTCTACCCACACCGTTCCCTCAACCCTTTGATACGACACTCTCCACTAACTTCTCCACCACTGCTTGCTATGACTTTTTCTTGAATATGACAGAAACGGATGCGTTTCGTACCTGTCGACCATTTTCCTTGTTGATCGCCACCTCAAACGCATTTCAAGAGGTAATTTTTATTTTCGTCTGTCTCCTGAAAAATGTGAATAACCGTCGTTTATCGAACAGGCTCAGAACAGTATCAACTTGATGAACACGGATGTATGGGGTACCTGCAACACGGATACTTCGCAAGTGCAGTGCGATGCCAACATGTCTTGGTTCGCATCGTCGCTACAATCATCGTGCGAAACGGACCTTGCGAACCAGGTGGTAACAGCCATGGTAACCCTCAATGGTGACTATCACGCCGATCGAAATTCCGCTGTGTTACTGACCAACTCTTTGTTGTTTCGCTGAATTGCAGCCTTGCACACGTATGACCTGATGCGGAACGCCGCCTGCCAAGTGGATCCAGCGGTAAATTCGTACTGTTATGTCGAAGCTGTCGCGAATCCCGACCCATCAAGTTATTGGTTCTACCAATTACCCCTCGGCCAGAAGCTCGGGCCGAATATCACGACGAGTGCGTGTACTGGGTGTACGTCGGGACTGATGGCGTCATATGCCTCGGCGCTCAACAGCACCAATGGGACGTCTTTGACGGGACTTGCGCAGACGTACAACGCTGCTGCTGACACGCTGAACAATGTGTGTGGATCGTCGTATGCCAAAACGGCACAGGTGTCGGGCTCGGCCTCCTCAGCGTGGTTAAGTGCGGGTGTCCCAACGAAGAGTTTGCTAGTGGCGTTGGGTGCGCTTGTGCTGTTCGCAGGGATCCTGACACAGTGAGAATGACGCATTCAGGGCCAGGGTGGACTGTGAGCTGGACAGAGTCCAGGGATACGATTTCTTTTGGTTCTTTTTGGGATTCTGGTCGAAAATAGTATCGGGCAATCATCGTTGTTAGTACCCCATTCCTTACACTTGCGTGTTTATGTCTTCTTCAATACACATGCACCGATTAGTATAGCTGACTTTTTTTACTCCTGTTGTTTGTAGATTTACTTGGGTTCAGTTCTCCTTGAAATCCAGTACAGTATGTACAGAGTTAAATCCAACTTCGGAGGTGGCTCCCACGATGATTGGATGCCATCCAAGTGGGAGCGGCGCCATGGATTATATCGCCTGCATTGGACTCATTCCACCATCTCGTTGTCATTGCCTGTTCCAGTTCATTGTCTCCGATGGCTGTCGTCAAGGATGGCATTTGCCAAAAAGGGTGGGAAAATACATCACTACGTAACCGATGGGGCCTTCGCGGTAGAGGAGGCAGAGCGGTGATCACGTTGGTGCAATCCCCCTTAAACTTCACGAGCGTCGATTACTCTGACCTTGATTATCTTTGAAACGTCGACCACGGTCATCCAAGTAGTACGCGACACCTCGGAACGTCGCACGGTATCTTCTATTCTTCTTAGTGCGTTGCAGCCAAGGTCGTCGCCGTATCATGCCTCGTCTTCGTGTCCTTGCTGGTCCGACTGCAGAGGATCTAGCGCCCATCACGGATATCGTCAATACAGGTCAGGCGTACACGATTGCCTCCGAATATTTTGAAGGGAAGATTGCGATTTATGTCAAGAATTTCGTCGATCCAAATGGAAGACGGTTGACGAGTGAATATTTTGAGAGGGAGGATAGAAGAGGGATCACTTGGAGCATTCAGGTTCAAGGTATGTGCTGGAACCAGCGTCCATGTTTTGTCCTGTCTCGCACCGCCTTCTCATGTGTTTACAGGCCGGTTCTTGCAACCACATTCAGCGAATGATATTATGTTCGGCAATATCTTTGAAAAGCGGTTGAAGCTCCCTTGGGGCTCAGGCGCAGCCCTTAAATTCATGCAGTCAGTGTGTCCGTTCCATGACTTGATACCAAACTCACTCGGAAAAACAAAGCTTTATTGATCCTACATTAGAATACGACCTCGTTTGTTCCAAGCCATGGGCACTCTCACCTTTAATCGCAACGATGCCTCACTTTGCGCACGAACGGATTTACAACCTAGATGGGCTGTCCCAATCCGACATTCCCCCATTTCCCCCATCTGTTTCTATATCAGACGATACGTCCCAGCTGTGGGCTGCCTCGACATGTTCTATCTGCCAACCTCGATCTTGCGATGTAACTCCCCCCTCGTTCTCTCGTACCTCCATCTCCACCTCGTGGTCGTCGAGTTCGGATACGTCGTACGGCTCCGCGAAGCCTTCTTTGCGAGACAACGTCAATAACACGCTCAGAAGGTCCCTGGAGAAAGCGCACATACGATGGAAAGGGACCAAGCGCGACTTGGACTTCCGGACGCCCGGTGAACGCAGATCATTCTTTGCCAATGCGCAACATCGGCAAGAAGTCGTTCTGGGGCCACAGGTCTGTCTGTTTTTATTGGCGTTTGACTTTCACAAGGGCGACTAGTGCATTGGTGAGCATTGAACTGACGACATGTGTGTGGATTCAGGATCTCGTGACGACGGACTTTTGTTATGGCTACCTCGAGTTTAACCCGACATTGTCGCTGCGTCTTCCGGGCGGTATTTCTTTCGATCTGGTCAGATACTGGGACAAACATCCGGTCAAGTTTATCTGTTCTGAGCGCAAGAAAGCGTCTCCAGGCGAGGACGATGGGGAACCAGTGGGAAACGTTTTCTGGTGTGTTTCGTTCGAGGAAGGCGACGATGACGATGACGACGACGACGACGACGGGGAAGAGTCGGGTGAAGCAGTGAGTGAGTGAGCAGACGGAGTAAATGTATTCCAGTAGATCTTTATCTAGTTGACGAACAATAACTTAACTACCTTGTGTTTGTACCACCATGTAGTTGGTTTGTCGTTTTCTTGGGACAGGGGCTACATAGCCATTTCCGGATTCGTACGTTGTGTCTCTCGGGCTTCCGTACGAGTCGCTTGGCAACTTGCCTCCCTTCCGCCTCCTGTTCTTGACACTGTACAACCTATTATGATCCAGATATGTCGTGCTGAGGACGGCGAGTCTTTTCAAGTGAGTTCTGCTCGTTACGGATAATAGCGCCCGTTGAACGACGTCGTGCTACCTAGGTCAGTGCTACCTTGCGGGACATCGAGAGGTGGGACTGAACGTTGGCTATGAGCACCCGGTTTGACTGGTCAGTCACAGGAGAGGTAGTCTCGAGGCTTTCCTCCATCAAGAGATTGGCGTGGACCAAGATGCTCTACTGGCGTACCTCTCGGACGGGACACGCTTACGGACTGATAACGTGCGCGAGCTCGTTGGTGCTCAGGACCAGGTGCGTGTAGCCGTCAGCTATCCCTCCGTCCCACACGTTCCCAGTGCGCTCGTACTCATACAAGGTTCGACAGACTATCTACGTGTTCAACAAACACTATCTTGATATCGAACTTTCGGAGGTACTCAGAGTGCTCCGTGTCGAGCCACCATTTCAACTTCCCATAGAAGGTGCGCCGCCTGTTTTCCCATCTCCTTGATCCTACTTCATGACTATGAACAGAAGTCCTTTCCGCGACACCGCCATACAAACCCTCCCATCTCGCAGTCCAGTACCTCCGCAGCGCGCACATCTACCTCGACTACGTCACCCACACCCTCGCAACGCTTCATCGTCAACACGAGGCCGTGCGTATCGCATGCAGCAGTCTCGATCTCAATATGCTCGACATCACGGACGTGTTTGACGGGATTGCTGACACGGCCTCAAGGGACCTCACGCGCCAAGCGTCCTTGCTCACTTCTGTCGACGCCGACTTGGATGTCATCAATCGCGTAGAGGTGCATGTCGAATTCATGTCCCCGAGCATGCGCAAGGCGATCGAGGGGGGTGAGAGACCTAGGGTGTTGGGAACGTATGTGGCCAGGGATCGAATGAGACTCGTGGCGGATGGGTGTGCACGAATACATAGTGAGTGGACACATCGGTGAGCGACGGAAATACAACAAATCTTATTCCGTGTACAGATGATTTACGAACACAATTTTCCGAGTCTGAAAAAGCAGTGGGGATGTTGACGGCGGGCGGAGAGGTGGTTCGGTCGACGGCGGCCAACATAAAGTAAACAGTCTAGGTGTCATGGTGCACTGTCGTTGACATTTCATTAGAATCATTGACGACGCGGAAGGTTCAGGGAGGAGGTTTCACGACGCTCTGGACAAGGCGTCTGAAATCGCTGCGGCGCTAGAGAGTCCTGCGACGAACCCTGATGCGCTCATGCAAGGTAACGTGGTGAGATTCTCTATCGAGTACGTTCTCACCGCCTTGGCAGAGCTCAAGCAGCTCGATAGTGTTCTCAGGCATGAAGTGGAGGTGATCACGTGTGCCAAGGTACGTCGCAATGCACTGTTGACGATTTTCGTCGACATGGCTAACGACCGTATCTAGAACGACTACACCGAACAATGCATTGGGGCGTTGCGTCGCATCAGCACTCTGAACGTGGATCTCGTCCAGTTGCCTTCCACGCTCTCCCAATTGCAAACCAAATTTCGAGCGAAAACTAACTTTTCACACATACAACGTCTACATAACATGTTGTACTCCTATGGTGCTACGGTGATCGAGATTGTACGCCGAAAGGAGTTTGGTGAGGGTCTGGTTGACCGTCTATCCACTCCTGTCGCTCACCGCCGAACAAGCACGGTTCTTTTATCAACGGGCACAATCCATTCTGGAGGTTATGGCAAAACTCTCGTGGGTGAGCGCATCCTACTCGCCACGACGTGAAATGACCTTGTCTTGCAGCGCAAATGAGAGAAAACGTCGTCAGGTATACCGTGGAGAAGTACATGGACAACTACCATTCGACACTCGGGGTATGGATGATCCCGTGCCCACCATCGATTTTTCGCCCAATGGAGGCAAGGATTCAGCCTATTCGCTTGAGAGAGAAGACGTGGATGGTGAGCCCGATCATATCCGGCGCGTTGCTAGAAAAAGGGATCATAACCCCTTTGGGACAGCTTTTTTGCAGGTGGTGCACGATTTGGAGGAGCACGCCCGGACGAGTTCAGATCCAGCGGTCCTCAATTCTGTGCAGGAGTCACGTTTTGCGCTCGAAAAACTCGTACAAAAAATGGACAACCTCGAAGCAGGCTTCGATCGTATAGCGGAACGTTCACGTGCGTTACTCTTCGTCTTTTTGCTGATTCTCTTTTCATGTGGATATTTGCAGTGCTTTCTGCATCTCGGTTATCAGCATCGCGAAGGAAGCGTAGGTTCTATTCCTGTTTTTTATTGTCATCACTGCTTTTGACAGCGTCGCTCACGACATCGTAGTCACAGAAGCAGACGAGATGGCTTTCCAAGAGCTCTCGGAGCAATTCCGTAATGCAGAAGAATCTAGATCTCGTCTGGAACAAACTCTGCAACGGGAACGGACCACATTCCAAGCGGAGACACACCGACTGCACAAGGACGCTGAAAAGGCTGCGTTTGCTGCGCAATCAGAGCGCGAAAGAGCCGATGCGCTGGAACGCGAGCTCCATCAAGCCAAGGTCCAGATCGAGAGCGAGGTGTCCGTGCGACGGATACTCGAGCGTCGGAATGCGGAGCTGACGCAGGACGTGGAGGGACAACGTCGAGAACGCGCCAAGGCGTTGGGCGATGCGACGGAGCAAGCGAGGGTGGCGGATGCACTTCGACAGGAGCTTACTCAAGTGCGAGCGCAAGCGGAGGAAGTCAAAGCACTCGAGGCCAAGAACGCGGCCAAGGTGAATCAGCTATTGGAAGAACAAACGGCGACGCTGCGGAATCTTGAAGATGCGCGTTCACGCGGGGAAGATTTTGAGAGTCAGATACGGACGGCGAGGGCGGAGAATGATGAAGTGCATCGGATGTTGAAAGAGTCGGATATGGAAAAGGATCGACTGCTGAAGGTACAGGCGACGGAGCATGATCGGATGCTCCGGGACCATATTGCCGAGGCGGACGGGGATCGCGCTGTGTTGGAGCATCAGTTTTCGGAACTGAGAGCACAACTCGAGGACGCGAATCGTCAGCTGAAGGAGGCCCATGCCAACGTGGATTTGACCAATGCCGATGCGATGGGATTGCGAGAGGAGCTGCAACGCGTCGAGCACGAGCTGCGCGAAGCGAGGCATGCCGAACAGTTGTTGTTAGGGGACGTGGCGACCGGACGGGTCTCGCAGTGCGACATTGAGCAGAGTTTGGAGAACAGCGGGCGCTTGTTGGCGCAGATGCTCGACGTCGCGATCGCGTTCCGGAATGCGCATTCCAAGGCGCTATCGATGGTGCGCGCCTATACGACCCACCCGAACGTGAAACAAGGTCAAAGCCAGAGCAGCCATCCCCATCTTGTGGAATCTACGTTCTCCCCTCCCTCATCATTGCGTCATGATGTGATTGCGGAAGAACCATCACCGATTGACCCGTCTGATCCTGTCGGTGCGTTGGAGCTCCTGCGAGCGTTTGACCACGACCACTTTTTGGATGCAGTGGCCAAAACGGGGACGGTCATTCGGAAATGGCAGAAGCAGTGTAAAGAATACAGGGAGCGGGCCAAGGGAAAGATATCGTTTCGGAATTTTGCCAAAGGGGATCTTGCGCTGTTTCTGCCCACACGAAATTCGGTGTCGAAACCTTGGGCGGCATTTAACGGTGCGCATCTTTTTTTCTTTTGTTTGGTCGAAGTCTCAAATCTTGTTATGTGCGCAGTGTCATTTCCTCATTATTTCCTTTTGGCAACGGGGCATTTGGCGGAACAGTTAAAGACACGAGAATGGATAGTCGCTCGGATTACATCCATCACCGAGCGCGTGGTCGACCAAAGGGTAAGCATTAGTGTGCGTTCTTCTTTCCACGTCTCAATATTTTTTTTTCTATTTTCATAGGATCCGACTAGTAATCCGTATGGCTTGGGTGACGGCATCAAGTACTACATGTTAGAAGTTGAAGACTGGACGCAATCTAGCCAAGTCAACAAGCGCAGACCCAATTTGAGAAAGGTCTCGGCAGTGTCGGATCCGGAGAGTGAGCGTAAGTCGATATCGGTGACGCCGGAGCCACCTCCGATTCCTCCAGGGCCACCTCAAGCCGAGGTTGAAGACTCATTCAGCGTTACGCAACCGCCTACTTCGCATTTGTTTCCCACACGCCAACGAGCCAACTCGACACCTTCTGCTGGACCCTCGTCGCTCTCACGTTTGCTCGCCCAGGCGTCTCCCGAACCATCTGAAGAGCCGACGTCAGTAGTCGTTCCGCCGTCCAAGACCCTCGATGCGCCTACGCCACCTGCCTTGGACCTCGAGCCCTCTCCTTCACCACAGCCGCAACCACCCCCACCACTGTCATCTTCATTATCGCGCAGAGGGTTATCTGGTCCGTCACCACCCTCGGTGCCTCCACCTACAGGTCCCACTACGTCACAACCGCGTACATCCTCGCCATTGCGCCCAGGCTCGCGTGCGTCCCGGCTCTCGACGACATCCAAGATCTCTTCGGCACGACCACCCACGTTGGCGACGGTCACAACGTCCCCGGCTGCAGTGAAAGCCGCGGCGACGACAGCGCTAACGGAACCAATGTTCACCGCGGCCCCGCTCTCGTCCGATCCTGGGTTGCTTGCTGGTCCGCCATCGCCATCAGAGTCGCTTTCGGATGGGATGTCGCAGTTGTTGATGAACCGACGGCGGACGGCGTCGCACCATGTTGCGCGAGCGTCGCCTTTGGGATCCGGGTCCGTGTCCGGCGCTGGTGTAGTCTCGGGTGCACTGCCATATGCACAGACGCCGACATACGCACCGACGCAGCCCCAGGCACCACTGCCAACAGCATCGAGTACGCTAGCAACGTTTGCGAGCAACTGGGTCGTTCCGTTTGGGAGGCGGAAGAAGGCCGAAACAGTAGCTGTTCCCACGCCGGTCTCCCCGTCGTTCACGGAGACTAGCACGGGCACGGGGAATGGACAAGCATAATCATTATGATGCTTCTTGGCAAGGGCAAGGAGGTGTCAGCCAGCGAGATGCCAGGACGGTCATGAGTAGAACCGATGCTGTGCGTTTTGGGACGTTGGCGCTGGATCTATAGCTCGATGCTATCGATGATTTACTTTTGTATTTCCGTTATGCTCTTTTGTTACTCCTGCTCCTGGCTCTCAGCAACCGAAGAAATGTCATTTTGAGACGACACAAGAGGAGATACCAGAAACGACGTCATCGCCGGAAGCGTTCCGAGTTGTTGAACGTTGACTGGGCGGCGATGTGACTAATCTTGTTGTTTTTGCAACTCGGAGCAAGGATGGGGATGGCATAACCGAAACTTATGGACAATAAGGTACATACTTGATAGGAACGCAAGTGGTTATTTTGAGCGTGTACTGTACCTGGCTAGCCTTGATATCACGTTTGCAGCAGGAGAGTAGCCGTCTTTTGAAGATGCGGCACCAAGAAGCAAACGCATGGCTCTTATCCGGGAGAGCCTGGCATATTTATACCAGACGGGACGTCATTTACCTCGAGTAGGCCACGGACGATGACATTATTTACATACCAGTGGTGGCGATGGGAATGTCCTGATGTGAGGTTCTGCTGTTCCTTCTTTCGCGGTCAGATGACGAACAGCATCCAGGTACGGTACGGCTCTAAACGCGTTGACAATTGGGTTTCAGCTCACAGGGATGCGGGGTAATCCAGGAGAATCGGATGGGTTGAAATAGTTTCCCCGGGCCCGAGGCTATAAGATGTGCAGATGGGCGCATAAGGTCCTCAACCCCATTCGCCTCCTTTGCTCCTTTCTCGTAACTATTCACAGACAATATGCCAGTGGTTGGCGGTGGTACTCTTGGTGGACTTCCGGATGCTGCGACGGGACTTCGGGATGTAATGCCGTTGGCGCATCTGGTCGACCCGAACAGACAGTGGTACAATAACAGGCGGTGGGTATCCTATGTAGCGATCGCGCTGCCTTGTGCTTACTCAGGCTCACACGTCGACAGACTTATTCTCCTCCATGCGTGGATCGTCCTCCTGTACGTCAGGCAAAGCCCTCACATCTTATATGATTGTTCTAATATTGTAATATCACCTGCAGTCTCATTACCTCGTCCACCAATGGTTACGACGGTAGTATGATGAACGGTTTGCAGTCTCTCGGTCAATGGGAGTCTGCTTTCGACAACCCATCTGGTGGGAAGCTCGGTCTGCTCAATGCCATCCAAGTGAGCACACAAGACCATAGATTTTCTATGTCTACTGACCACATGTATGTAGAATATTGGTGCATTGGCAGGTTATCCTTTTGCCCCCTACGTGTCTGACGGTATTGGTCGCCGTCGGGCCGTGTGGCTTGGTGCGACTATCATGTTGATTGCTACCGCCATCCAAACTGCTGCACAATCCGTCGGCATGTTCATTGGTGCCCGTTTCTTGATTGGCTTTGGCCTCACTTTTGCAGGCAAGTTCCATCAAAATCCAGTCATGCAATCTCGTCAGCTGAGGAATAATCGCAGCCAACGCCGCTCCCCTGTTGGTTACTGAAATCTCATACCCTACATACCGTGCCCCTTTAACATCCGTGTACAATTCCCTCTGGTATCTTGGTTCTGTCATGTAAGTTTTTCACGCGATGCGGCTCTTCACCGATCTCAACCCACGGCGATCCTTATTAGCGCCGCGTGGACAACGTACGGTACCTTCCAGATAAACAACACGTGGGCATGGCGTTTGCCATCACTGCTTCAGGGCGTTCCTTCGATTATACAATTTGTCCTGATTCTGTTTGCGCCCGAATCGCCTCGTTGGCTGATGAGCAAGGGACGTGAAGAAGAGGCGTTGAACATTCTTGCCTATTACCACGCTGATGGCGATGCGTAAGTGTACACCAAAGAAACACTATTTTTACTAAAAGTTTACCTCCAGATCAGACCCGCTCGTACAATATGAATTCCAAGAAATCAAGGCTGCCCTTGAGTTCGACCGTACGGTCGCTGCGAACGTCGGCTGGAAGTCGCTCATCGCCACCCCTGGAAACCGCAAGCGCATGCGCATTATCCTCGCCTTAGCCTTCTTTTCGCAATGGTCCGGTAACGGTCTCGTCTCGTACTACTTGAACAAGGTCTTCGACCAGATCGGTATCACCGGCACCGGCACTCAACTCCTTATCAATGGTATTCTGCAGATATGGAACTTGTGCTGGGCCGTGTTCGCGGCTTTCATGGTCAACCGTCTGGGTCGTCGTCTCCTCTTCCTGCTTTCCGCCGGTTTCATGACCTTGTTCTACATGGCGCAAGCGATTTGCTTCGCCGAGTATGCTCGGCATGGATCCGCTGGGGCTGGACATGCCGTCATTGCATTCATCTTCCTCTTCTATGCTGCATATGACATTGCGTTCACTCCCCTCATTGTCTCATACACGGTTGAGATCTTGCCGTACCACCTCCGTGCTAAAGGGTTCAATCTGTTCAACTTTGTCATTTCTGTCGCCCTTATCTTTAACCAGTACGTCAACCCGATCGCACTGGAAGTCCTCGGATGGAAGTACTATGTAAGTCGCGTTCAAACGTGTACGTCCATATCGGACGCACCGTACTGACAAGCCCGTTTCTGACCGTCTAGCTTGTGTATGTCTGCTGGCTCGCCTGCGAATTCGTCTTTTTGTGGTTCTTCGTCGTGGAGACCAAGAACCGGACACTGGAAGAGACGGCGGCGTTGTTCGACGGCGAGGATGCTATCGAGAAAATCACGCACCGGGCCGAGGCGCACGAAGTGCACGAATACGACGTGCCCGAGAAGCTTCCACAAAGTGCATGATGCATGATGGCCCCCTTGCGTCTCTCTCCCTTCTTGCCACTCTTTGGACCACGATTTTGTTTGTTTGTTTTCTTCCTCTGGGTTATTATACCGTATCGGTTATTAGTAACTTACAAGCTTTGACATGTCTTTCAACACACAAACTGTATGTGTACGA
>JBBPSL010000021.1:46790-73851 GCA_038093555.1 Butyriboletus appendiculatus
ACGGTCATTCCAACAGCTTATCTACCTATCACATTGGAAAGCCGATACCCTCGAACAGGTATCCGTGCCATCATCAACAAAAGTGGGAAAAGGGGGGACCCACATTCATGGTCCTTACACTAGGCCCGACCTTGTGACATGGTGGATGACGGTCGGATGACACGTTTCTCCGGGTTGTTTCCCGACTTTCTTCTCGATTCGGCGGTAGGTCTCCTGACACGTTTTCTCAAAGATAGCGTTCGACATGCCTGGAACAAGGCGGACGTGCCACATTGTGTATTACAAGAAGCGCGACGATTAGGGGGCGAAGCGGGGGGGGGTTGAAGATGGGCCGAATCCACACGGGCTTTACAGTCACGAGCCAGACTTGAACTGGACCCTCGGGACCGTTACACGCGGCAAAAAAAGAAAAAGAAAAAAGGTATCGGACTCGCGTCCCACCGCACGGCTACGCAGGGCTTGACAGTCATGATAAAGTAAAATAAAATAAAAAGAAGCTACGACACTCACCAAAGCTCATATTCAGGCCCCTTGCCCCCCTCAGGCTCCTGAGATGAATTGGAAACTCAAATTGCATGACGTGGGTTTGTTTTTGCCTAACTTATGTATATACGGTCTCGTCATGCGTGGCAGAATGGTGTTTTGATAATTATAATGCCTCTCCACTCTCTCACCGGCCAGCCGTCTGACCTCATGTTACTTTAGCCTCAGGGTCCCGGAGTTTGGTACTAACCCTCATGATCCCGCACTGCCACGGTCATAGGAAAAACCCATATTCCATCCAAAGGTCGTACTCAACATCGCAGCGACCAGACAGCCTATGTAGCAAGCGCGTTCAAGCCACCCGTGCGGACGCCAGGATTCGTCTGAATTAGGTCGACCTGACGTCCCAACCTCCCAGCAATCCCCGAAAAGATTAGGTCAATGTAGTATATGGACAGACCTACTGTGACAACGGGGGAAAAGACGAGAAAAAAAAGTAAGAGAAAGAGATACAAAGAATGAATGGAAGCAGGCTATCAAATGCCTCGCAAGGAGAAAAAGAAAAACGATGGCTACGAAAAATGACAAGAAAAGAAAAAAGAAAAAACGACGTGAGCAAGGATCCACTGCTGCCACTGGAAGGAACCGGTACATATGGAGAGGAAAGGCCCAAGAAGCGCCGACGGTCTCCACCCAAGTGGGAGATTTAACGAGAGGGCTGTTGTTCACGGAGAGGGTCATGTCCAAAGTGAAGGAATAGATACGTAGGGATTGTGATGTGGTGATCGCTCTCCTTTGCAAAGGGTCCATCATTACCCCATCCTCGCCTTCAATCTTTGCTCCATCATGTTGGTTCGTTCCGGGCGCCCCGACAACACAAAGAGGGCTAGTGCGAGACCAGTCGTCATTCCCATCATTATAAACCATCATCGCTTCAGCAAGATATAGCCAGCCATGACCGGGATAACCGAAAAGAAATACAATTAAAGAAGAGAAAATAAACATGGAACTGGATCAAGAGAGATGAAGGAAGGCTCCACCTGACTTAACCAGTCTTGCTATTTCCCTTTTTCTGTTTGCGAGGTGGTGTTACTGGTCGTCCCATGTTCATCCCTCCATATGGGTACTTGGCTTTCTTCTCAGCGGGTTTAAGAATCTTTGGGCCGTGTCACAACAAAGTCGGCTGTACTTGATCACGTGACAACTCACTTGGAAGGAACAGAGTAGAGTCTCGTCAACGCTCATCATGGCGCCAGCATTGTCGAACTCTCCGCAATAATTTGGTGCGGAGAATAAGGTAACGAGATGTCGTTTTGCGAAGAATTCGTAACCATCTTCCACGACCTGTAACACATCAGTAAGCGGTTGCGACAAGCGATATTACGGTAATTGAAACGCACCTGATGTGCTCTGCAAATGAGGTCCATGTCATGTTTCTGCAAAAATCTTGAGACAACGTCTGGCCCAAACGTAAACGAGACGCCTCGATCATTTTCCGACCACCCGGTGATGTCTTTGTCTGGGTCTGACCATAGAAGATCACACAGTAGTCCTGCACGATCGCTGTGAGATGGATCTCTACAATATACACAAGGCAAACGTACCAGTGTCTGGAACGTCTGTTGGTCTCATGACCCGTCGTATTTGCTCCATTGATTGAAGATCGGGGGACAATCCGCCATGCATGGTGAATATCTTCTCGTCGATGATGGCAGCGATGGGTAGACAATTAAAGCAATCAGTAAACGTTTTCCATAGCTTGATGTTGTACCGCCGTTTGCCTTGGTTCTGTTGTCAATACTGACAACTCTTAGAGAGTGATGAGAGGTACAACACACATTCGTCATAAAAACCGTAGATTCGGTTAATGCTTGCACACTCGTGGTTTCCACGAAGGATGAAAAAGTTTTCAGGGTACTTGATCTTGTATGCGAGGAGAAGGCAGATGGTTTCGAGGGATTGCTTACCCCGGTCGACATAGTCGCCGAGGAAGAGGTAGTTTGCTTCTGGCGGGAAACCTCCATACTCGAAAAGCCGCAAAAGGTCATAGTATTGACCATGAATGTCACCTGTCAGGCATACCCGCGGGGTGAGTCATCACAAGTACACCGTCGCACGAAATCGCAAGCACGGACCGCATATCTTGATGGGTGCTTCTAGTTCCAATAAGATTGGCTGGTTTATGAAAATCTCGCGTGCTTTCGTGCAGAGATATTTGATTTCGTACTCTTGTAGTTGCACCGGCTTGCCTGGTCGGTTTCCACGCACTGTTCAAAAAAAGGGAGGAAAAAAACGGACGCGGGTCAATATTCCTGTTCGAAAACCAGAAACATGGCTTAAAGTGAGAATGCGCTGGAGTCGTTCGAGGGACGCATCTTGCACCCTAGAGAGCTTTTTCCGCCAGCGCATCGCAACACAGCCGCATGGCGCGCTGGTGACTCGACCAGCAAGACGCCCTAAACCCTCCTTCAAAACCACCTTCCGAAACCCCCAACGAGGACGGTGCTCGTGGCGTTTGCGTACCCCCACCTCCACCTTGCAAGCAACTCCCGAAAGAGGACCGAGTTACAGGCACACGCCACCCACCTTCTAACAATCGGTCGATGACCGAGTCCAGATCGATCTCCGTCGCAGAATCGGCCATGGTGTGAAGTCGTTCTTCGATGGTTCAAACGTTGGCGTGAAGGGGCGAGGTACGAATGTTGGTGGAAAAAACAAGTGGTAGCGGACACACAGTAACGTTGATCCTTTACGGCTGCGCTATGGCGAATTTTGGCGAGATTGTGGGTGTGTAGATAGGGAGAGGAGAACGCTTGGGGCAATGGCTTTCGTCGGATGCTAGAACCAGGAAGAAGAGAAAAAAAGTCGAGAAAGAAAATCGATGAGGGTACGGATACAAGATAACGGAGGGGCTCGTTTGATGCGACGATGGCGAAGGCAAAAACCGAACGTGGAATACAGCAAAAACCGTGGGAAATACAAATGACGCTTTTATTTTTCTATCCACGGACACACAATTGAGGTGGATACAGACATGCAACAAAGAGTGTACAAGACGGAATGAGTGCAGTAATGCGACTGTCCAGTATGAGTGCGAGACGAATATCTGAAGGACAACACTATCATCCGGGTCTCTGAGACCCACGCGGTCGCTGCCCAGTGGCATCGTCCACCTCCACGCGTCGCGTACGCCGCCGCCGCCGCCTGGATCACCATTAGCTGACGGACTGAGCCATACAAAAAAAAACCGACCTTGGAAACATGGGTCCCCTTGGCATCGGTCGTTGATCAATGTCCAAAGCAATATTGGTCCCAGCATGGAGCCCCTGCAAAGCAATCAGATTCCCATCACCAGATTTGCGCACAGTGTACCTCGATCCATTCCACGACAGAAGGTACATCGGGTGCTTGCAACAAGAATTGCTCTCCTTCTAACCTCACTCGGATCACGTTTTTCCGCTTCAGATAATCATTTCCCAAACCACTCTCTGCGTGCTGCAAGGTATACGCACGCAATAGGTCTGAATTGTGCGGTTTGGGTACCTCGCCGTTGCGCCATTGTGCTCGACCTGTCGCCACGGGCAAGAAACTGAGTCGCGAGACCGAGCGAGGTTGCGGTGGCTGAGATGATCGCCGAGTCACTGGAGTCGCTCGCCCAGTGGACTCGTGCGACAACGAAGAACGGCTGCTTTGCACCTCGATAGGCAATAGCTCGAGTTCACGGGACTCGTGACGACGCAATGTTTCCTCAGTGCTCGTTTCGGGCCGAGTGGTGCTCGAACTCCTAAACGGTGACAAAAAGCTTGCACCCGACGTGCGTTTTGCCTGCCTCGCAGTGTTAATCATCGTGGATTGAGTTGCCATCGACGATTGAGACTCGCATCTTTGCCTACTCTGTCCGGCGGGAGGGGTAGACGTCGATTGTCCTGAGGACGCTGAGGGTGTGACAGGTGTTGGGGGCCCGTCGATATCCAATTTCGCGTGCCGTTCAAACTGCTCTTCCTTTTTCCGTGTCCGAGGCGCGTGGGGAGAAGCTACATCACCAACGCCCACGCGCTTTTCCCACCAGTCTCCTAGGACGCCCCCACCACTAGCACCGGGGGGACACTTGTATACCCGAAAGGTAGTCCCTTCCAGTTCGCACACCACGCGTCTCCACTTGCGGTCCTTTGCCTGCATACCAGGAGCGCTAAACTCCATCTTACGAGGCATAATGGCTGTGAGGTACAGAGAATTGCTGTAAGGCGGCAGCCGCTCTCGCTCTTCATCCTCATGTGGCGTAACGCGATTGTCCTTTGGACGTGGATCGAACGTAGGATACGGCGGAGGATCCGAAGTGGGATGGAAACTGGGCATCGACGTGCGTCGGAGGAGACGTCCAATCACTGCTTCTGTGTCACTCTCCTCCGATTCTGCAGTAGTTTCGGCGGTATGTCCCGAAGCTGACCCTGCGTTGGACCCTACTGTCTCCCTAGACTTGAAAGGGCGCAGTCCCCGCTCAGCGCGCCGAGTGGAACCAAGGTTGATCATGCTCCACGAGGCAGCGTGGTAAAGACTCGGCTTGCTCTGCAATCGAGCACCGGATACCGGGAGGTCAGGATCCAGAGCATGGCGGTGGTTAGTATCTTCGGCACTAGGCATGTTGGGAGAGAACGGATACATCGTTAGAGAAGTAGATGATGGCGCAAGATGAACATGCATGGAATTGACATAAGTCTTGGAACAAAAGTAGTCGGCGAGATTTGGGCCGACAGAGTGACTCTGGAGTGAGGTCGGAGAAGCAGGAATTTCGACCAACGACCCGTCATTCATCGTACGCTGTTCCTGCGAGCTCTTGAAGTCGTGAACACCAGATGGACCAGCACTGGACGGTTCATCGTCTTCGTCATCACTCTGATGAACGCTCAAAGCGTCAGTAGGCTCTTCCTCCTCGTCGCCTTCGTCACCGTCGTCTTCATCTGAATCCCCTAGTGTCGCATTCTCGTGATCCGCTTGACATTCAACACTACTACGACCATGTCTGGACAACAAAGGTATGCTCCGCAGGGGTATGTTCTGCCTTGACGGCGGGTCCAGTGCAAGTGGTGGTGGTGGTGGCAATGGTGGTAAATTGAGTAAAGGCATAGGTTGTCTTGCAACTACCGACGGTGACAGACGGAGACCACGTTCCGTCGTGACACAGAATGGCGGTGGTAAAGGGGCGCTATGGCGAAACAACAAAGGGGGACGCTCCTGGACGGTTCGTGAGGTGGAATCCTGCGGGGCTGGTACCGACTGGGCCTCCAAGAGGGTACCCGGGTAAGAAGAGGTCGAGGACACTAGGTCAGTCATTGGGGTCGTGAGAGTGGCGTCATGGGAGAGGACATCCCCCAAAAGTCGTGGCGTGTCATCATTCAGCGTGTGTCGCACAGCTTCCTCGTCAGGCTTCGATCCTGAAGAGATGCTAGCGTTGATCTGTGGTGGGATCTCGGGACTCGACACAGTAGATCGGGGAGGCTGCACAACAGCATCATGGGTAGATCGCAAGAACAACGGCGCTGGAGCAAGTAGATGTACAGGATCATCGACTAGGAATTTATTTCCTAGACCTGCTTGACCGTGAAACAAAGCTGATGCAGCGCCGTGGCCGGCACAGGTCGCATGAATGGGCGGAGTGCGCAAGGAATCCAAAGTGGAATGGCGTCTATGTCGCATACGGAGTGAATAGCCACTCGTAGAAGCGTCTTGAGACGAGTCATCGGTATCCATAGGATTGGGGCCGTCTTCTGCCCTAAACCCGATGAGCCGTGATATGTCTGGCTTGCGCAGGAGGTCTACCGAAGAGTGCGCGTGCTGAAAGTTTTGGGTAGGTATGGCGACAGGCGGAATAGTGTCTCTCGACGTTCCGCCACTTCCCCGTGCACGTAAGGCGAATTTCTTGAGAAAGTGGAGCGCCCGAACCTTAGCGATAGCAGTAAGTAGGCAAGTTTCAAACGTGACGACAGTGCAAGGCTCATACCTGGAAGGGCGAAGTCTGTTCGTGAGGTGGGTGGTCCATTGTGGCGGCGAAAACGAAAGAAAACAATATGTACAGGACCGAGCGCTATCCGAGGGCGGACACGTTTTCGAGGAGCCGAAGGCAGTTTAATCAATTTCCGTGAAGCTGTAGCCCCGGACAAGTTTCAGAAGAACAGCTCACGCTACAAGGAACGTTATGCTGTCCAAACGACGAGCAGGTGATTAGGACTGGGTTTAGAACCGTTTCTAAAACGGCCAAAAAACGGAGGCCATGAGTGTTCGCACCCAAGAAACAAGCCTGGGGACTGGAGGCGGATCGGTTATAATCGTACTAAACTTGTGACATAGGGTCCCTTCCCGTTATGTCTCTCAAACCATCCGTGGTAAGAACTTCCTTGACCACGCCATAAAACTTGGCTGTCCGCATTTATGAACCGGTTGCCATAGGATGGTGGCCAGCATCGCGACACTTGACGCCAAAGAGACTGATAGAGAGCGACAAATGTCCATCACGATATCCTCGAAACCGACAATTACCAAATCGCCACCTCGCTAGCCGTGTTCTCGGCGACCATATGACGTTTAAATTTGCCGCAGCAGCAAGGAACTACAACACCCGCAGCATGGAGCTATGTCAGTTACCTGTCATTTCTACTAACATGTTACTAATCGTATCAGCGACTTGCATCCGACTTGGGTTAACCAATCAGTAAGTCAAAATTCCACAATCGTCGCGACATGGCTAAGCGCAACCCTCTGCTTTCTCAAACGGCCCTCGCCGCACTACGCGCGAGTGTCTTGTGGACCAGCGCAGTTAAGAGTGCCCAAATGCCCCTTCTCGAGCACACGGGCAGAAATCCGAACCGGGTATAAGCAATCATGCCAAATGAACAACTGAACATCGTATGTGGATCGCCAGAGGTTTCTTCGGAATTCATTCAGGCAAAAAAGTTATGAAACGCAGCATTGCAACGGCAACAGATGCAGGCACAAGGTGTTGACCATATGGATTTCTATATATTTTCGTAATATCGGTGAGAGACCTCGAGGCCATGGTTCTCGGAGACATCCCAATTTTTGATCGATTGACTGGAGAAAATGCGGGTATTCCCATGGCGGGATATTCTTCATGGAGTTGAGCTCTGGAGTTATCTCATGGATAGACGGCGACAACAAAAACAAGCAACCTACCTATACCCACGCCAGTCCCCAATCAAACCTAAGTTACTGTAACGCCATCAAGTTGATATGCTGCTCACCAATCACAAGTGCTGGACCCTCCAATCGGGAGCATTCAAGTATGCGGGACAATCGGCCGACCGACATTCACCTCGGAGCTGCTGACCTATCAAATTCCTGCAATTCGATATTCCGAGAGCTAGGCTGCTGAGCTGTAGACTTTCAGTTATATTTGAAGTCGGGTAAGTGTAGTGCCGCACTGGTTGCAACCAACTCTAACCCGCTTCCAGTCGAGGGTTTGAGGTCAGATTATAGGAGGTCCTATCGACAGCTTCCCTCTTGAACAGGCTGGTCGCCAGACTAGGTCCCAGCAAGTCGAAGATTTGGAAATCGGTAGAGATGCGGCCTTCTCGCGAGTTCGTGATGGTGATCCATCCAATCATGTTGCCACACGGCGACTTGTTCCACCAAAAGAAGGGCGGAACGTTCCCTGATATTGCTTCTCTTCAAGCGAGACCACGGTCCCTTGTAGGCATTATGTTTCAGAAAGGCCCATCGGCATGTGCAATTCATCCTGGTTCGACGCCTCGTGCCGGCTGCGAGTTGCTGAGAAAGACCACCGTGCCCGAAAACGGAAACGCTTTGATAGCGGTTAGACAGTATGACTGGAATTGCATTAAGGTCCACATATGCACAATATTTAATAGGCGAATTCACCGCGACGCCGTGTCAGTCGAGTCCTGAAACGTCGGATTCCAGGCTGGTTCGGTTGGTCGATGCGGCGTCGCTCTGCGGGGTAGTGTACGCACCGCCTTGACGCTACAGTCGGTTATGTTCTACGCGCAATCCAAACAGTAACGACGGCATGAGCGCGAAGGTCGCATCGACCTGAGTCACGAATCCGGGGAGATGGGTCTGGAGAAAAATTAGACCACTAGACACGCATCGCGGATGCATGAGTCCGACAGCTGAAGGGATGTTAGAAGCATATTGCACACCTCTGTGTTTGTGTTCTCCGGGACCTCCCTGGCGTCGAGGGACGAAGCTTGCGCAGCCCCGGGGAGAGCATGAGGAGCGATAACATCCTTTTCTGGGTTGTCAACGCGACAAGCGGCTTAAAACCTCCACGTCGGTCATCCAACTTGAGGACCTCGAGCATAGACCAGCTGCGAACCGAGTTCCTCGTCATGAAGAAAAGTCTAATTGTCGACTGATCTCCAGTTCACGAAACTATCTGAGGGAGGCGAGAGGCTGGAGCGTGTTGTAGGTAAAGCAGTGATGAGCCTGTCCCTTGAAAAGTGGTACATAAATCACAAGGCAAGTGAGACGGATTGACTGGAGGAATACATACACTGAGGAGTGACCACTTGGTTAATAAGACAGATGTATTTTGCTTTTGGCCAAAGGCCGAGCGTGGAGGCGAAGGTGGAGAGTGGAACGTTTGGTTCTTCGGTCGTAGAAGGCTATAGATAAAAATTCTGTTCACATCGACAATTTGCACGAAACATCAAATGCAGTAAGGGGTTTAAATGAGTCCAGCTGCCGCCAAAGTTCGCGACTCGGAGCTGGAGCAGCTAGCGCTCATTGCACCTCCAGCAGGTCATCAGACTTCCAAGTCCTACTTGGAAAAAAGACTCGGGTTGCTATGGGCAGTCTAAAATGCGCTGAAGATTTTCTGGATCCAGCAGTAGATTTGATGTCCACCGGTGCCTCCTGATGTCCACCTTGGAGAAGGCGCCAGAGGGCGTGAGAGATGTGGTCCACATGGTCGCAGGAGACGATAGATGATATCAAGATCCCGTGTATTCAAAGCCAGCTCTTCCTCTTGGCAAAACATGGCGTGTCGAGAGGTGCGAGATTAATAGTGCCAGCGCAGCATTATCTTGTTGTAGCGTGTCCAGAGGAGCATGTCTAGATGGGACACGGGGGTAAACATTAGGCGTCAAGCAAAGTAAGACGCGTCCACGACCCATGGGACCAAACTGGTGTCAGCAGGAACATCACTTGAGCAATACATTCATTCCGTGTGGGAGACGAGGGGGGTTCGCCCCAAGAGATGCCGTGGGTTTGCGTGGCGCAGGCTCAAAGTGTGGCGGCCAAGCGGGGGACAGAAATAACGACGGATAAAAGGTGAATGCAATTAATGATGTGGCATACAGGATATCTAGAATGGGAGCTTCCCGCCTGATGTCTTGGAGGGTTTGAGGGGGTTTGGTCGCTTCCTCTTGTAATACTGCAGGAGTAAAACTATGAGGAAGACAAGGCAACGAGACGGAAAAAGCACTCGCCTGCTTGTAGCGCTGGATACGTTTCGCCATGTCGCGCATGAGCATTTTTCGCTTCAAAGTCCTCTTCTCCGCCACCCGCTCCCACTTGTGGCCCTTGAACATACGCTTCTTGCCCGCGTAAAGTCTGTTACCAATCTCTGCTCCGGGCACCTTGTGCTCCTTCACTTCGCCGACCCATTCGATAGGCTGGGACCATCGCTCCTCTGAACCATCCGCGTCCGTCTCAATCTGTGTTTCGGACCCACTGTGCGCCTGAGGCCTTTTGGATACCGGTTGCGCCTTGGCAAATGAAATAGCTGCGAGGTGTGCCGCAGATGTCTTTGGCGCAGGTGGGAGCAGCGCTAAGGTGCCCGACGCGCGGGCTTTCTTGATGAGGTCTGCTTGCTGGCGCAAGGAGTACTTCGGTGGTGCCCACCGACCCGTTTGAGGGTTCTTCGTAGGGATGAAAGGGTTTGCCCGCTTCGGGAGGTTGTTCGTCGGCGATTCTGGCGCGGCGCGAGTGGGTTGCGAAAAGTCGAACTTGGCAAAGTCGAAGGAGGAAACGGTAGACGAAGTCGGGGTTGGGTTGAGAACGGGGGGAGGTGGCGGGGCCCTTGCAAGCTCCCGAAGCCGGAAGTGCTTGATGACTTTGGTGGCCATGGAAGAAAGGAACAAAAATTAAATTGTTATAATTTCAAAAGGTCGAGGTTTCCGCATTAGGGTTTATCCCTTCACCAATCGACACTATTGGATTTGTCATACCACGGCTTGATCTAACATATCGTGGAATTAAACTGCCTGAGTTTGAGCTGTCCCTCGAGGCTTCAGATAAGACAGGCACGATACCACTTTCACTGATCTCTCGCGATGCGCGTCTAGTAGCATAAATTTTCATATCTCAGTCCGTGACATACGTCGATACACCCCGTCGTTACCGCATCGGCCTGTTCTTGGAGGAGTATGACTGGCTATGGGATAAGGTCAACGAGTCTAGATAGACCTTGAACTTGAATATTTGACGCGGTGAACTTTGTTCGATCATAACTGCGGTAGTCGAAACTCAGGGAAACGCCTAGCGCACGTCCACATGTGCCCTGTTCTCGGTAAATAACGTCGCCTTCCGACAACACATAAAGTGAGCGAACTCTGAACCACTTCTTCCTTTATCCCATGACATGCTCGAAAGCTACAAGGCTCGTCACGCACGAGATGCGACTCGCTCGCGTCTTCCATCACGAGTGCGTAAGATCTGAGCGTTACTGTCATCCTCGATTGCCTCTCGCTGGGGCCAGTCTTGACGTACTGCACGACGTACAAGAAACCCTCACGTCGCCGGTGCGCAACGGTCGACGTTGAAACCGCGTCGTGATGACTGGGTGGGTGCTTCTTTGCTATTTGACACCGATCGATGCTCTCTATCGCGGTGAAGGTGTCCCACTTTGGGACGCACTGATATGGTCATCTGAGGCGAGCACGACTCGGCGTCGTCCTTGGCCTGAGTCGGGGGAGTGTCTGGAGTACAGAGATGGTGACTCCCCGATGTACCGTGCATGGTACCAGTGGGAAAATAATGGGCGTCTTGGTCTGGTCCATGCTGGTTCCAACGCGTCGTTGGTCGAGAAGATTCCATCCTTGAGTTTAATTCATGGCTCGTGGTCTTTTGTGGATCGCGAAACTCAATTCAGACTACTCTTGGGCTGTCATGGATCAGTTTTTTCCTCCATTCCTGTCCCTTTCATGAGGGCGGTTGTATGTGCTACTTCATGACATGTTTTAGATGTCGCGCATACGGGTTGGTCTCAGAGTTGGCGAGGAATCCACTTGTCTTTGTTTCGTTTTGTGCATGGAGCATTGGCCACGAAGGCTGTCGATCGTATTAATACTGGGCAATTTAGGACGAACGACGAACCTCATAGATAGGTGAACGGAGTCTACTCCTTATGATAAACGAGGGTCACCACTTGTCTAGTATCAGTGCATCACACATCGAAAAAGTGGGGTTCGACTTTCAATTGGATCACCTGTGGCAATTCAAGCATGGATGAAACCCCGTCCTGGTCATTGTCGTCTCCAATCAGAGGATTGATTGACGGATGATATCTGTATCATTCTAGTAGTCGCAAGGAATGAGTGATTGGTCTCATGAGGGTGTAATAAGTCCTCGCAATAACCTCGGGATCAAGCGAGGGCATTGCTGGCAGGGATACCTGATCTTTCAATGGACGTCGGTACGACTCAGTGTGGTAGTCGGAAATTCCAGAAAATGTGGTCGACGTCTGCGACGATGTGGCTTCGTTTCACGGTCCTGCAGATGCCATCGAGGACTTTGAGCTCGCCACGTGTGCCCTGTTTGTTGTGTCGCTCCGACCGCAATCGCACTTCTCACATGATGCACTACCACTAGCAGTTTGTGGGCAGGTTCGTAATGCTTTCTTGACTTGCCAGCATGACAGTAATTACCAACACAGCCGAGGAGAAGCATAAAAAGTCGACTGATCAATGGTGAAAAGGCATCCCAAAAACAAACTACCTCATGCGGTGGGCAAGGCGTACCGATCGTCAAGCGTTTTCTCGACCCGTCGATTGTTTTTCGGGCGATACATCCTCGTGCACGTCGTGTGCCGCCGCCTTGTGCGTAATCTGATTGATCGCGTCCTCGCCGTCAAAGAGCGCGGCCGTCTCCTCCAGCGTCCGGTCCTTGGTCTCCACGATGAAGAACCACAAAAAGACAAACTCGCAGGCGAGCCAGCACACGTACACGAGCTACTCGAACGAACGGGTCTTGGCGTCAGGTTCAAGAGCAGGAATAAACGGGAGTGGGGGGGCGGAGACGTACATAGTATTTCCATCCCAGGGCAGCCAACGCGATTGGGTTCACGTATTGATTAAAGATGAGTGCAAGCGAGACGACAAAATTGAAGATGCAGAGTCCTTTGGCGCGGAGGTTGAACGGCAGGATCTCGACCGTGTACGAAATGACGAGCGGACTAAACGCGAGCGCATACGCCGACGAAAAGAGAAAAATGAACGCAATGACGGCGTGGCCCGCTGCGGCCGTCCCGTGCTGCGCATATTCCGCAAAACAAATTGCTTGCGCCATGTAGAACAACATCATCAGACCGGCCGAGGCAAGGAAGAGGAATCGACGGCCGAGACGGTTGACGGTGTATGAAGAGTACAGAGCCCAGATAAAACTCCAGATTTGGAGGACACCATTGATGAGGAGTTGGGTGCTTGAATTGGTGATGCCGATCTGGTTCAAGACTTTGGAAAGGTAATAGGAGAGGAGGCCGTTGCCGGACCACTGGGAAAAGAAGGCGATGGCTATGATAATACGCATGCGTTTGCGGTTGCCAGGGGTCGCGATGAGCGACTTCCAGCCGATGTTCGCGGCGACGGTCCTGTCGAACTCGAGGGCGGCTTTGATTTCGTTGAATTCGAATTGCACGACGGGGTCTTGTCTGGGAGTATCTGAGTGTGCCGATAACGAAGTTTGTGAGTGAACACGTACTCATTACCATCGGCGTGGTAATAGGCGAGCATCCTCAGAGCTTCGGCTTCGCGTCCCTTGCTCACTAGCCAACGGGGCGACTCGGGTGCAAACAGAACCAACAGCACCTGGATAACAGAGGGAACTCCCTGCAGCAGCGACGGCAAGCGCCAAGCCCATGTGTCGTTGATTCTGAACGAACCGAACGTCGTCCAAGCGGCACTTACAAAGGTCGCCGGGAGTTACATTCATCGAAGGTGGGAAAAAAAATATACGCACATGATAGCCCCAGAATACCATAGTGAGTTGTACAGCGATGTTAAAGGGGCACGATACGTAGGATATGAAAGTTCGGTTACCAACATGGGAGCGGCATTGGCTGCGCATAGGATTCATGTTTTCTCAGCACACAGAGATCAACAATATTGTTACGTAACTTACCCGCAAAAGTATTTCCAAAGCCGATTAAGAAACGAGCACCGATGAACATTCCGACAGATTGGGTAGCGGTCTGGAGGGCGGTCGCAACACACATGATGGCCGCACCAAACCAGACTGCTCGACGGCGACCGACACCATCGGACAAGTAAGGGGCAAAGGGATAGCCTGCCAGCGCACCAATGTTCTACATATTGGTGGTCAACGATATAACAGACGATACCGTACGAAGGGTGTTCACCTGGATGGCGTTGAGCAAGCCAAGATTCCCAGAGGATGGATAGTTGAAAGCAGACTCCCACTGAGTGAGACTCTGCAAGCCGTTCATCATACTGCCATCATAACCAGTGGTGGAGGAGGTGATGAGACTACCAGCGCGTCACAGCATCAGAAAGATCAGAGGTGAGGTTCTTCCGGACATACAGAAGAACAATCCAGGCATTGAGGGTAATGAGTCTACGGAAGTGTGGATGAGCACGACAAAGCGTGATTTGTGGGATGCTCACCGTCTGTTACTGTACCACTTTCTTGTCGGATCGATGAGATGCGCCAACGACGTTGCTTGAGCGGCAGGAGGAACAACACCAGAACCCATAGTGGGATTCCATTCTCGCTTTACGACGTTGGCACATATAAGCCTTTCATTCTGAGTAAGCATGTACGTACTACTACCGATCAGCTGATGCTGCTGCCAACTGGTCCTATACAGTCACGCTGTTTCAATGTCAGTGCACGAAATAATACCGATGGAGTCATGTGAAGACAAAAGGACCGTCGGCAAACTAGCATCGATGCGTGTACCGTGGACAGACCGCCCTCGTTGCTTGGTTACGCTGGGAGTCAGGCCATAATTTAGTAGCAGGAAAAAGAGCATGGGACGATCACTAGTGTAATTGAATGTGTCATGTGATGATTCCTTACTTGGGCATTTCAAGCCCCTGACATGACTCGCTTCTCATCCTCTCCTATGGCAGGCGCGTTAAGCGGACATCTCCTCAACGCGTTCACCAACGCACCCGCTCATCCCAGCGCGCCCACCATCGTCACCAACGGCGCCATGTCCTTTGACGCACGCGCGCACGGCACCCCCGGGCTATCCTTGCCACCCTTCTTCTCCCCTTCGCCCACGCCCAACGCACTTTTCGGTTTCACCCCACTCACCGAAGACAGCACCACCGCGAAACACATTGCCACCCTCCAAGCCAAACTCAACAAAAAACTCGGTCCAGAATTCATCAGCCAACGGCCCGGTCCCGGCGGCGGTCCCAAACTCACCTACGCAGAGGGGTGGAAGATCATCAATCTCGCCAACGAGGTGTTTGGATTTAACGGCTGGAGTTCGAGTATCGTAAATATCGCAACGGATTTCGTGGATTATAGCGAAGAGTCGAGGAGGTTTAATGTCGGGGTGACGGCCATCGTGCGGGTGACTCTCAGGGATGGGGCGTATCACGAGGATGTTGGGTATGGGCTGTTGGAGAACGCCAAGAGCAAGGGGAGTGCGCTGGACAAGGCGAGTTTTTTCTCTTTCGCTTTCCGCCTGTCGTGTTGGCATATCAATGTATACCCCCTTTTTTTTTACCTCGGCATTTTTTTTCTAGTGCAAGAAAGAGGCGATTACGGACGCGCTCAAACGGACCCTTCGAAATTTCGGAAATCTACTCGGGAATTGTTTGTACGACAAGTCATATGCGCAGGAAGTCGTCAAGATCAGGGTTCCTCCGGTGCGCGTTCCATCTTCCGCCATTTTTTCCTTCAAGTCGTCTATGCTCATCCCAAGTCACTTTTAGCCAAAGCTTGACAAGAACGACTTGTACCGTCGACCTGAGTTCGAGGAGCACATGCCGCATGCGCCAGCACCCCAGGGCCAGGCGACAGTCCCCGATCCATCATCGACCAGACACAATGAACCTCGCATCAAAGTCGAATACCAGGCTCACCAGCCTGAGACACCCATCACGTATGTACCACGACACCTGCGTCAAGAGATGGCCGCTGCTGCCCAACAAGCCCAAGCCCCGGCTCGTCCCCTCGCTACGCCACCTCACAGAGCGCCAACCCACTCCCACACACGCGCATCCGCCTCGGGATCGGGCACGAACGATGCCACAGCCAACCGCGGTCCCGTCGACGTACAGAAAGCTAGTGGACTCACGACGCCGATCCAAACCGCGCAGGTCCCCACTCCACCTCCATCACGAGCCCCTCCACCACGAGCCGTCGTGACGTCGCCGCTTGCTCGGGTGCGCAGTGCCCCGGAGCGCAGCGTATCTTTTGCCGAGTCAATGACAGCCCACGCAGGTTCTGCAGACGCAGCAGACCAGGATATAGATGACACCGCCAAAGGCAATGGCAATGGCGACGAGGAGGACGAAGACGCGTTTCGGCTCAGCACCCAAGACGACGCGTTCCTCGCCACGGTTGATATGGGCGAAGGCGATCTCGGACGGCCGATTGATTTCGAGGAAGGCACCGGCGGTGTGAGTGTGATGGATACGTCGGTGCTTGAGCCGGGGCCGGATAGCACGGGGCAGTCGCCTGTTGTGGCACCACCTCAAACCCAGCCTCAGCCTCAGGTACGTGATCGCATTGGGAGCGGGACAAGCGCGGGGTCGTATCCTGGCGGTCCTCCCAAGACGATTGCGCGAAACGAAGCGCAAGGTCAGCCCGCTGCGAAACCACCTCTCTCGACTTCGGGCATTATTGATCCCAACGCGAGCGCAAGCGGCGGGCAACCACGGCCACAGCCTCGAAGCGGACCACCGACCACCACGTCCACGTCGAGCACGTCGAGCACGCGCGCAGGACCTCTAGCGCAGGACGCCAAACGTCCCCGCCCCGCGATGACCTCGATGGGTGGGTTCCATTTCCCGCCTGGCATGGTACGTTTCCTTTTTTACTTGCAACACCTGCCTATATGCGCGATTTTCTTCCCCTGCCTGATTTTTTCTACTTTACTTATATTTTTCGTTTTTTGGCGGGCACAAACCACCCACACAGCAGCAGTCACAACAACGCACTCCAAAGCCTGTGATGTCACCATGTGTTGTCCGGACGACGTCGAATATGTCCCAGACGGGACCGACGAATGCGCTGAAGCGCAGCGTCGGTGCGATGCAGTGCGTGTTTTCCTTTTTTTTTTGACTTTTGACTTTTTGGTTTTCCTCCCGTGTTGGCGTTTGCTCAACGTGTGTGATCGGTCGTCTCAGGGCGGATTCGGGCTCATCGACGCGTCCACCGATTCAAGGCATGGGTCTCGCTCAGAGGCAGCAAGATGCCATCGTGCGCCGCCCGTCAGACAGTGGCGAGGGCAACGATTTCAAGCGGCTCAAACGTTGATCGATCATCAACATCATCCACCCTCATTTTCTTTTGCTTCTACTTTCATTCCTTTTTTTTTTGCATCCCTCTGACACATACATGCACATTGTACCATCACTACACGACTTTGCCCCCCCCTTTTCTATGCATTCCGGTGTTCCATGCCGATAAAATACATACTAGACGTAAGGAAAAACAAACAAACAAAGCAGGTTTCAAAACAAAAAGAAAAGTTCATACACGGGATCGCACAACATGACGGATATCGATCAATAACATTCGATAGCGCCTCGACGACGTGAGGATGTATCAGTAACCAGACTGAGCACGTCGTCCGACGATGATGTACGACAAAAATAGGATGATGTTAGGTCACGCGCGCCTCGTCCAAACGCGCAAGGTCGTCTCTCGCGCCGAGCAACACTTCCTGCGCACAACAAACGTTAGCACGTCCTTGGCGCAGGGCAAGACATCACCCACCGTCACGAGCGCCTGCCTCGCCTCGTCCTTGATTTCCTTCCACCGTCGTTCATATGCCCCCAACAGTTGCTCCCACTCGCCTTTCCGACCCATCCCCGCCGTGCGGATGATCGCCCGCAAGACAATGATCCCCGCGACCCATTCGACTTCGTCAGCTTCCCATGCTGCATCGCGCGCCATCATTTCAGAAAACGTGTCCGGAGCCACGGACGTGGACGGGGGTGGGGGCACGCCGTACCCTAGCTCTTGGGGACGGTGGTGGTAGGCCGTGCTCCCGTTTGTACCCACAGTCACACCCACGCCAACGCCAGCACCAGCACCAGCACCCCCGCTCGCACCTCCGACGATGCCCAGCTCGATCGCGGCGGCGTGGATCTGTGCCCATTGTACATAATCCTTGCGTCGCTGTCTATCTGCCTTGATCCGCTCCATCTCGTCCGAGAGCGAGCCGTGCGCCGCGTTCGTCCCACTCGCGCTCGTACCGGAATTGGTGCCGGTGCTGACGGGGGCCCACACGGAGGATTTGCGAAGGGCGATTTGGAGAGCGCGTGGGCCGGCAAGAGGACCGGAGACGTCCGCGTGGACGAGAGTGTTTGGGAAAAAGGCACAGGTGTCGACGAAACGGCGGAGGAGCGTGAAGAGGACGTCGGTCCGCGCGTGGGCCGGCGCGTTCGGAGTAGATGCCGAGGCTGAACCTGAACCGGACGCCGATACCGATGCCGAGGTAGATGCCGAGGCAGACGAGGCGAGGAGGGATGTCGTCGCATCAAAGAGGGCGTGTACGACGGGCGTCAGCGGCGTCGGCGATGGATGCGCGGCCACAAAGGACTGGATGAGCGACGAGAGCGTCGGAGGGTCGATGGCATGCGTGACAAAGGCGTCGCGGAGTGCCGAGGGGGTCACGTTGAGCGCGATGGTGCTCGGCGAGGGAACCTGTACCGGAAGGGGCACGGCCGTTTGAAAGGTGAATTGAAGTTGTTGGCTGGATGGGCCAGGCTGGGGTTGTTGTTGTTGTTGTTGTTGTTGTGTGGTATGCGCATGCGAGTGTGAGTGCGAGTGCGAGCGCGGGTGGGAGCTCGGACCAGCGGTGGTGTCGGGTGCATCAGAGGACGAGGCAAAGGAGGTCGCGAGGGTTGGACTCCACGTGAGGCTGCCCGACGTCGACGCTGCGGTTGACAGTGAGGAGCGGCTGCCAAACCAGCCGAGGACGACGCACCTTTGTCGGACAGCTTCTTGGGTCGCGTTCGTCCCTCGAGCTTCCGCCTCGCGCGCCCGACGGTGTTCTTGTACCAATTGTATATTTGCTGAGGGAGGGTCAGGTCATCAGGTTAGGGATGACGGGATACACTCGAAACACACCTCGCGGAATCGCGGTTCAGCTTCGTCGACCCCTTGGAGATCCGGTGGTAGACCGAATCGAACGAGAAACTCGCTCGCGCGGTCCAATGCGAATTTTTTTGCGTCGCCCCTGACATGGCCTCTCGTCCGAGTCTCAAACCCGCTGATGTGGCTCCGTAGAAAGACGAGCTGTTCTTCGGTGTACGCCTTGGGCAACCTGGGTTTGCTTACCCTGGGATCCCCGTCCATCGTCTGGATCATTTCAACTTGGGGCAGCCTCACCTCAGCCACACAGGTCACTTCCCATGTCCGGAAACTGCCGAAAGATCGGATTCCATTAATGTGACTAGGATATATGTCTACGCTAAAATGCACATCTAATTCACTCCTCCAACGGCTTGCGGCAGATGACGATGTACATGGGCGTAAAGAGCTATTGAGCGCGTCAGCCACTGCTTTGCCACAAGCCAACTTTCTTACCTTGGTCTGTCCACCCTCAACCAGCGACGAGCCTGCAATCTTGAGCGTCTCACACACCTCCCAAGTACCCTTGGGTACTAAGCGAAGCATCTCAAGCAAACGAAGTCCCGTGTGCGTCACGATCTGTCCACTCCAGCTGATACGCCACACTAGAACGAGGTCCCACAGGGTCTGCGCTTTGCTCATGTCGCCCTCGAGTGGGTAATACCATGGAACCTGGTCCGGTCGCTCTGCAAGATCCTCCTCGTGCTCAATCTTGAACCCAACATCACGGAGTGCCTTGCGCGCATCTCTCAGCGGACGCATCTGCGGAATCCCATTCCCGATTTCTAGTCGGGCCGCGAGGTTCTTGTGCGAGGGGATAGATGGGTCCCAATCGTCGGTCATACACCACTCGTAGACACCAAACTATGCACATGATGAGCTCGTGCCGCGAACAAGGACAACAAAGCACTCACGACTCCTCCAGGCTTGAGAACCTTCTTGATCTCGCTATAGATACTCTCCCACGAAGGTGCATGGCAAGTAGCCTCAATGGCATACACTAAACCCCTATCTTAGCATCCTACCTCACCACGGAATGAAGAACAGTGCGCACCGGCATCGAACGAATTCTCCCCGAATTGCTCCGCCAATTTCATAAAGTCACCCGTGACAAATGTGACCTGTTTCTCGAGGCCAGCACGTTTCGTATAATGCCTCGCCCTCTGAACTTGGAATTCATTGTTGTTGACACCAACAATGTTCGCGTCGGTAAAGGTGGCGATCTCGCGTGCGGGGCCCCCGACACCACACCCGACGTCGAGTACGCGCATACCAGGACGCAACTGCATCTGCGCGGCGAGATAGTGCTCATGACGAGCGAGCGCTTGGTAGAAGCCTTCCCCCTTGTAGAAGCGAGAGAAGTGGAAAGACGAACCCCAAGCGTACTCGTACACTTGGGTCGCACCATCATAGTAACCTACAGGAAGAGATACGAGGTTAACACAGGAGAACCAACAAAAAAAAAAAAAAGGACAAACCATTGACAACGTCCGTGTAGCTGCCGAGACGATTGTTGTGGTTGGTCTCGCTCTCCTGGTCGGGATCCTTTTCCCAGTACTTGGTGTAGTTGTCCATACGCTCTCCGACGCGTACGTCAGGTTGTTTTTCACCAGTCAACATATTCTGCGACGTTCCTTGCCAGTCAACTCACACAGGCCAAGAAATAAAAGAGCTTACGAGTTGAAAGAGATGGACAAGCAGTAGAGGAAAGGAGAGAGGAAGCGCTGAGAAGTTTGCCAACCCGCTTTTCTTTTAAATGGTAGCACAGAAAATCAGGTCATGTCTCATCTAAACGGAATTTTTTCGCAAAGTGGCACCATTTCTGTGTAACAAGTTGCCAAATCTAGAAAACATGTTCGCAGTGGGTCACGTGCCCGTTGCAATGTCCGAGGTCATGCCAAGGGGTGTATTTCACACTCAGCTTGAACTCCGACCGCGTTTGCTGAGCTTTCGTGTGCCGAGGGCGGCAAACCCATGGGTGGTTATCTCCGGATCGCGTAAGCCACCCCTGGGAATGACCAATTTCTCATGTTTACCACGTGCTCGTCCGTTATCAGAGTTGCGATGTCAAGGCTGTCGTGGTAAGTTCAATCATACCAGCCCCCGTTTGCGACCGTTTCGCTCCTACCGGTTGGAAACGGAGGGCTTCCAAACGGGCCCTTAGACTCAAGTGAGGGTCTTCACTCTCGATTTACTTTGAATAGTCTAACTAAAGTCTATAATGTGGGAATTCAAAATGAAACGAAAAAGACGCAAACGGACGGCTGCTCGTTGGCGAACGGCCCTTGCTAACCTACACTAATATGCACGGTGCGCCGTATGTATCTAATAGGTACAAAATACAACCGTAAATCTTCGGTGTTCCAGGACCAAACAGATGTCACCACCGGCTGTCGAGCATGTTGGGATTACAGTAACATAGAAAATCTCGTCAAAATAGTTGAAACTTGATATCAACAGTGTCCTACAGCTGGTTTTCACAATCACCATGTGACTCTGCAACCTTTATTAGAAGCTCAGCGTTACAGCTTCAAACAACGCCGTCGCGCTCCAACGTGGTCACTGAAGCATACTCGCAGCAACCAACTGTTCGAGACTCGCCCCGTCCATGCCTTCCACTCTCGGCACGATACTGCATGGGAACGGAAGAGGATGTCTACACCACCATCATCATCAGATCACATGCAAGCATATCATATATCAGAAACCGGAGAAAGGGACCTACACCGCCAAACCGCTCGTAAACTTGGGTACCACCGGCACCTCGCGCCCATGCTCGTCCCTCGTCTTTGACACTGTAAACACCGTCAAGATGGCCGCGATCGCGAACCACATGGACGTATCCGCAAAGTACCTGCCTACGCAAATACGCCGACCAAATCCAAAGGCAATGTTTTGCGTGTCATCTGGCTTGAGGGTGCCGTCGTCATTGAGGAAGCGTTCGGGAAGGAATTCGAACGGTCGGGGGTACTTGGATTCGTTGTGTGCCATGGACCTGTAAGGGAGATACAGGTTGACACATGAATGGGGAAAGAGGCACCAACCAGAGATTCGAAATGATGATGGCACCTGAATCCCGTTAGCTTTCGCGCACGCGCGCATGCAACGGTGTTGAACGCACCTTTTGGTATGTAATATCCGTCGAAGACATCTGCGTCCACCGCAACATGAGGGACAGCTAGTCCAAAGAACTCGGCATTTGGGATGATGATGCTGCACGGCAAGCCATTACTCACAAAGAGGCACGACGGGATTGTATCGCAAAGTTTCACGAAGAATAGCGTCGATGTAAGGCAACGACGGCCGGTCTTGAATACAAGGCAACCTGCCCTTGCCAATGATCACATCGATCTGTGCCTGCGCCTTCTTCTGGGCATCCGGAAACAGGATCATCATGAGGAAGAAGGTCAGGATAACTGAATTCGACTTTGGACTTGGTCATCAACTGTGCCAGCTATTGCATCTCATACCACCAACGCACCGTCTCTGATGCAGCTGAGAGAAATGCATGACATGGATGAAAGAAAGAGCAAGAGAGCGGTAATTACCTAGGAACGCCGTCGCGGCGGCTTCTTTGAGACCTCGTGTCCACGCCGAGTCCGCAGGGATGCCTTGTTCCTCTGTTTTTTGGAGGGCATCGCATATCATGCTAGAACTGGCGCATCCTGATTTCTGCTTACGATGAGGAGTGACACTCACTTGTAGCGTATAAGGAACCTTACTATCTTTTGCAACGAGTAATTGAACGGTGTTTCGACACAATCCTTGGCCCATATCCTCGACGAAGCGGCGGTCCTTTTGAATGACATCCCAGGTAGCCACGAGGGAAGAGAGGGGACTAACAGCAAACTTGTCTGCATCGTACGGTGAATACACTGTAGACTTACTTACGTCCAGGAACGGCACCGAAGATAATTGATACGTCAAACCGCAAGGCATCAACTGCCACGTCGATCATCTTCTTGACAATGTCCACAATCGGATCCTTGCAAGAAACAGGATCATAGTCATATACGGCGTTCATGATTGCTGATGCTGTGTATCTGGCAAAAGCGACGTTGTGATTCAGTTCGATAACCATGGATGTCATTGCGCAACCATATACTCGAATATGTGTTCCTCAAGCTGACTTGGCCTTTCCAGCAAATGACGCAATAGTTGAAATGACTTTAATTGCTGCATTGGCGCAAACCTCGTGACAGATTCTGCGCGGAAGGTCTGGTGGAAGAAGCGTCTATGAAGTCGCCATTGGTCACCATACGGCAAAAGAATGGTGTTGAAATCCGTTCCGAATCTTCAAACCAGTCAAAGATTTAGCGTATGCCACATCGGAGAAGACGATCCACTCACAGTTCGTTCGTGACGAGGGACGGCCGGTCAGAGTAGTTCCTGGAGCGATACTCGAGGAGGTCCTTTGCAATCTTTTCGGAATTGATAATGACGATGTGCTTTCCCAAGAGTTGGGTGTATACGAGATCTCCTGTGTGATTCGAAGGCTCAATCGGCGTGTGTGACGTGATACAGCGGGAGTAGCTTCGTACCGTATGTCTTTGCCCACTCGGTGTATGTCAACCATGGTGCCTCCGTGTTGAACCCAGTCACGTTACCAACCAAAGGAAGCCCCGGTGGACCAGGAGGGAGCGGGCAAGGTGACGGCGCTTTGGGTTTCTCGAGGTACCGTCGGATGAGGTCAAGCACCAACTTTCCACCGAGCGCTAGGGCAAAAGCACCTGCCCAGGAGGACGTAGACATGATTGGTATCAAAGGAGCGTCGGCACTGCGTCGCCATGTTCATATACTCTGTTCATCCATGCCTGGTTGCTTCCATCCATTTCCCACAGGCTGACATGCATGGGAGGAAGTATAGAAAGAATGATCTAGATCTATGATTCGAATGTTAGTATGCTTCATTTTCGTTCTCAGACTCAGGTTGCGGGCAGCGGGCAATACTTACATGCAAATGCCAGTCGGTGTCACATCTGCGACTCGTCATCTCAAGTGAGACGAAGCACTCAACTGGAAGCTACTCCTTGAGTCCAGCAAACCACGATGGTGCTCGTCAGCACCTCCCAGGAACGACGGCAGACTCGGGGGCGGCATGTCATTGGCTTTCAAACAAGATATGTATCTTGAGGGGTTTTTGCTACGACAGTCGTTATCCAATTGGTGGTTGCCGACGCCACGAATTAGAAAGCAGGTAACCGGATGAACCGGATGAACCTATTCGGTTCCGGACAGGAATGGAGGGAGGGGGCACCGGAACTCAGCTCGTCTCACTGGGTTGTTGTAGTCCTGCACCATTTACATTGCGCTGGCGGGCTGACCTGGCACACAAATGCACACCAAACGCGTAGATTCTGCTATCCTTTCGCCTTCAGACGAGGTTCCGAGCTATCAGGAGAGCCATGAAGATGACCCACTGATCCCATTGAATCCGAACAATGCAGAGAAGAGACTCCTGCGCAAACTCGATGGAAGGATCTTACCCATCACCTGCTTTCTTTACCTCTTTGCATGTGGGTCTTTTGACCTTGTCTTGAGCCGCTCGCATCCATCTGACTACTCTACTATACAATCCAGACCTCGATCGATCGAACTTGGGGAATGCACGCCTTCAAGGGTTGCCTGAAGACGTGCTCGGAGGGGACCCTACCGGTCTACTCTTTGATTGGTTGGTCGCAATCTTCTTTATACCTTATGTCAGTGCCTAGCCCATTGGCCACGTGCTTATTCGTGCACTGACATGCCACTGGTTAGATTCTGTGCCAAGTACCATGGACTGTATTCTCCAAGTATTATAGTCCTCGAGTATGGATTGGCTGCTCAGCCATTCTATGGGGTCTATGCTCCACAATGATGGTGAGTAGTCATCTAAGCCTCCCTTATTTCACCTTATAACCGTGGGGCACGTATAGTCGAGTGCGAACGACTTTGAAAGCCTTCTCGTCGCGCGATTGGGTCTCGGCGTCTTTGAGGCAGCTTTCGGACCTTCAGTTGTATTGTATTTTTGTACGTCTTTCTTTTATTGGAGGTTCCACACTGACATTGACATCACTTCCCCAAGCATTCTACTATACCAAAGCTGAATATGGCACACGAGTCGCTTCTTGGTTTGGTTTTGCCGCCGTTGCTGGTGCATTCGGTGGCCTGCTCGCCTATGGGATTCAGCATGTCAAGATATCCATTGCGAATTGGAGATTGCTATTCGTTATAGAAGTAGGTTCACTTTCTATTTCCATCTGATTCACTTACGAACGTGCAACAGGGTGTTCCAACAGTGCTACTTGGAGTGCTATGCTTGTTTTTCCTACCTGGGCGACCGGAGTCGACCGAGTTTCTGACACATGCCGAGCGCAAGTTGGCAATAGAACGTATGAACAGAGGAACGAGCGGAGACATTGGAGCAGTTGTGAATCAAAGTACGTCTCTTTGTCCTTCCCATCTACCTCCAATCAACTGATCTGAGTTTTTCAGGACACGTTATCGCTGCCTTCCTGGACTGGAGGGCAAGTATTTTCTCTGTGATGTACCGACATGCCGCAGCTAATCTCGGTCTTAGGTATACGTTGCTGGCGTCATGTACTTTGGGTTGAACTGCGCACTCGGTTCTTTGTCTGCTTTTTTACCTACGATCATCGAGACGATGGGGCATTGTATGTCCGTCCCGCGATATCTCGTAGCAACAGACTGATCAATTCTGGCATTTACAGCTCCTGCAATATCGCAGCTCATGACTGTCCCTCCTTATGCGGTAGCCGGTTTGATCCTGATGATCGCGTCGTATACTTCTGATAGAATTCAGAGTCGTGGGCTCATGGTCGTTTCTGGATGTACGTTGGGAGGGCTCGGTTACATGTCAGTTTCGACTCCATTCGCTCCGTGCCGCGTCTCACCACTCATGGAACCAGGATTCTGCTGGGTGTCACGCAGACACACATTCATGTACGGTATCTCGCCACATTTTGCATCGCCGCAGGCACGTATGCCAGTCTGGGTCTCATTCTTGCATGGTGTAAGTACCTATGACTTGTTGTCATACATCCTATTCTATTCGATGACCCTTATTGGGGAGGGGAACATCGCTGACGAACAACTCCGTTCTCTTTTTCCTCCTAGTCGCGCATAACCTGGGATCGGAAACGAAGCGTGCAGCGGGGATGCCCCTGTTTGGCGCGATCGGGCAAGCGGGGAGTATTTTGGGATCACACTTGTACCCCCTGACAGAGGGTCCGGCATATCTGTGCGTCGAGGCTACGGCCCCCTTGCGTTATCGCGATTATACTTACTGACGATTTCACCGACTGATTCGCTGGGTGGTTAACCAAACAGACGCGGATTTGGAGGTAAGTTGCCCAAAGGAGATCCGACAATGTCCATGTTCACGCATAACGCTCTTTTTTCCTTCTCCCATAGTGTCCGGTGCCCTCATGTTCTTGGCTGCGCTCTCGGCCTTGGTGCTTAGCGTACGTCGTCTCATACTCACCTTGACACTTCCCTGTCGAAATTGATGTCTTCCCCCCACCCGAGTAGATTTCGTACCGGTGGGAGAACGAACGTCGCAACGCCGCGTTCGGTGAACCTGATTTCGATGCGCCGGTGGATACGTCTGAGCTAGCTGACAAGGTACGTCCGTCCTCTTCCGTGCGATGCCACGCCATACAACCGGAGAGTTTGCGGGGGGAAACAAACCCATTGCTTCCTCCCTTCCCTTCCTCTTCTTCCTCGCGTCCTTTTTCTAAAATAGAATCCTGAACTCGTGTATGTTAGGCGCCCGGATTCCGATACCTACCGTAAAGTTGAGAGATGTGAACGGAGGGGGAAAGCGTACTGTGAGGGTTCATCCCCCCTGTTTTTTCTTTGTCTACTCTTGTCGTCGTATCTCACTTTCTTCCTGACCCTTGCCCCGTTCGAATCCAAAACGCCGTAGGATACCCACATTGTGCTTCATGATGCACGGTCGACTTTCTCCTCCTAACCCATACTTAATTCTGAAGTAATAGCTTATAAGTTTCCATCGTAGCCCTACCTCAGGGGCTCCGCCCGA
>JBBPSL010000022.1:0-76491 GCA_038093555.1 Butyriboletus appendiculatus
AAAAATAGTAGAAATAAAAGGGAAAATAATACGGTCTGTAACAGTTATAGATCCGGCAGCATTACGTGTTCCGTCAACGTTATATACCGGTATAGGATCGGCTAGGGAGAGGAGCGGAAGCTTGATCTTCTACACATAAGACTTGTCAATATAGATAGTATTAGCTCCACTGTCTAAGAGAGCTTTGGTTTTCATAAGTTTATCGCGGTGACGAATTGGTGCAATCTCTACTGATAGAGTGATGTCGCGATTGTTCAAGCTGCGGATTCTAGCATTGTCTGGGATTGAAGATGAGTGAAAAGTGGAATTAAGTACCGGTTTGGAGCCCCGGCTGAGCTTCAAATCAATTGAAGACCCCACTTGGCTATGATAATTTAGGCTAGATGAATGACTAGATAAAGAGTTAGGCACATTAGCAACTTGGACACCCAGACCATTCAAGTTGCACGGGCTTTTCCCTTACTCTTTGTGGGTTCTTCGTCAAGGGTTCTGATCTTTTGGAACTTTGAGCAAGTTTTCTTATGGTCTCCTCTAGACCAGTTACATTCTCGACATTTGGTGGAGGGTTTCTTGCAATCTTTACCCATATGACCGGTTCCACCACAGTTGAAACATCTGGTAAACCTTTTCTTAGGTTTGCCTTTGCCGAATGCATCAATGTCGTGTTCTTCATTATCATCTGAGTCATAGTGCATGTGATCGACATCCATTGCATTAGGATTTCGAGTAGATGACCGATGATATGAGGAATTTCCTTGTGAGGATGTGAATCCTGTCCTTTTGCGGAGGAAACCCATGGTTTCAATAATTTCTCCGACTTCTCTGACTGCTTGAAGGTATGCAGAGACATTGGCAGTTTCTCGTTTGCCTAGTCTGATTACTTGATCACGTATCTCCGGGTTTACATTCTTTTCAAGGATGTTACATCCGTGAGTATTACTGATCTCTGCTTCAGCATAGAGTTTAGCGAATTGGTCTATCCAATCGCATGTGCGAGTATTTCCTTGTTTGAGCTTCCAGAGTTTCTCTAGAGCCCAATCTGGTTTAGCCGTAGGACGGAACTGTTTCTCAATATCAGTTACGAGCTCTGGCCATGTATAGGCTGTTCCTTTGGCTAGTTGTGCGGTAGCAAAGTTTCCAGCACGTTGTCCTGTCATGTGGAACAAGATGGTGATTACTGCTTCATAAGACTGAGCAGGAATCATCTCTGGATTGATGGTGATGTAGGTTTTCATTTTTAACCACCAATCTTCGAACTTGTTGATCTCTCCTTTGAATTCTCCAGGATCGGAGAAGATCTCAACTTTCTTGGATGCTTTAGATGATGATCTTACAGCCAGTGCTGCTAGTTGAGCGTTTGCTTGTTGTAAGTCATATTCTAGGGTTGCTGCATGGTTGACCATTAATCCGAACTGTGTGGCAACCAGTGCCAGTTCTGCTGCATGGTCTTGGCAAGCATAGAGGTCTTGCAAGAACTGATTCAAGTTGAAGTTGTGAGGATTGAAGGACGACATATTGAGCGAGAAGTCCTTAGATTAGATTATACAAGCGAGATGAAATCAATGGACAAGTACGAGAACTATATAGACTGATTTAGAAATCAAGTCCAGGAATCTCCGTATTGGAATCTATTTCCCAAGTGTCTGCCGGCGGTTCGGCGATTGCTTCAGGAATGTCTTCGAGAGGAAGGGTAGGGCCGGTTTGGTATTCCTGACCTTGCTCTCGGGCGAAGTTGGATTGGAAGTGAGAATAAAAAAATCGACTAGCGATTTGTTGAAGCTGATGGGTTGAAACGTGAGTGAAGATCCAATCGATCCACTCCGGTGTGTTTCGACTAGGTTGTTCGATTTCTAGGGGTTGGGGGTTCCAACTTTCTTCAGTATCAAAGTTGTTCCAACCGTTATCGTTGTTTGCCCAGGGATGCTCTTCTTCTTTTGGTGCTACTTGGGCGGTTTCAAGAATATTCCAGGTGATGGTAGGATCACCGATTGTGACTGACCAAAACTTGGAGTTACAAGGAAAGTCGATGGCTATGGAACGATCCTTCTTTGTTGATCTCCTTATACAATAGATGACTGCCAAGAGTGCAGTGATATAGATATAGAGGAAAGCGAATACGATTTGGTTCATAAAAGTTTATGAACTTTGCAAGATTGTTGTCGTTTGAGACGACGTGAGAGTTTCAAGATTGAGTGATAAGGGGAATCGGGGTGATAGAGTTTACCTGATTTTCTCTTAGCGAGGTTGGTGACGTGAGATTGAAAGTGCTTCCTTTGATCGGTATTCAACTTCCGATGTTGATTTACGCGATCCACGCTTATTGGGCGGCTAGATCTGAATCGTCTGTTGACTCAGTGTATGGAGGGGGAGGGACTCTATTTGGTGCAGGGATGACGCGGGGAGCGAATCTAGGTACTCTGCATATCCTTGGTACAAGTTCACTAGTGCCGTAGGTAATCCGTATGGAAACGTGAAGGGAGGCAGAGTACTCTTGTTGGTCGAAGAGTACTTGGAAGATGAGGTAAAGGTAGAGTAGGATCAGGAAGTCTGGACCAGCGTTGCGGTAGAACAGGTACGATACGATCAGGAGTTGATCGGTTCAGAATTCTCTCCTGAAGACGTAAATGTTCCTCGATATGCTCTCTAGCTGCGTGGACTCTCTCTCTGATCTGTCTGATCTGCTCCTGTTGGGCTCGTTGTTGTAGACCCAGTTGTATCCCCTCTCTAATAATATTTGAGATCTCCGATGGTAGGAAAGCTCTGCGTAAGTGGTGATGTAGAGGGTTGAGAAGCGTGGCCTCGTCGGTTGAGGCAGGGGCGAGGGTGGCGGTGTCGGTGGCTGTTCCACGGTGATTAATTACCGGGTTCCAGTCTACTGGGACCTCAAGTGGTGTAGGCGATCTGACTGGTGTCGCCGGGTGATAAACTGACTCACTTCTCCTATAGGGTGAGAAGCGGACGGGTGGACTTCGTGTCCTGTACGATGAGAGCCTGCTGTTGGCTCAACGAGATGGGCTCGGTGGTCTGCTAGGGTACCGAGTCCTGCTACTATGTGAGATGCTATCTCCGCTCTCTGATGTGGTCTCCTCGACTCCAAAGAATTGAAGGGGGACAAAGGGTGTCTCCTCATGCTTGATGGGCACTGACAGTTACAAGGTGTCAGCGCTCTGCCAGCAACGTCGTGAGTTCGTGAGAGCCCTACTAGTGACAAGGGTGACAAGGGATGCAGTGGTCGACAGGTTACTAGAGTGTCGAAGACTGTTAATAAAGTCTTGTCCTAATGAAACGACTAGACCTTACCAGTAAGGTTGATCAAGACGATAGGCAAGTAGGGTTGATCAAGTAGCTCCTAGCCCTCACTGACAATAAGTGGGAAAGACCAAGAGGACAAGACTGAGGTCCTCTGGCGGCTCTTGGGCCTTTATATACTAGATAGGGGTTTACACTTGTGTACACTAGATCTAACGATATGCTATGCTACATGCCTGATGTATGAGGCTAACATGAGGATAACATGTGTATCAGTACAGCCATAGAATGGAAGAGAAGCTATACATGAGGAGTACATGAGGTAGACAAGTCATAGATAGGGGCATGAGGCGAGCATGAGGTGATCCAGACTAACATGTGGAAACCTGTGCATACATGAGGCAATCTAGACTAGGAATGAGTCAAGGGGAATGGCATGAGGTTGCCATGAGGCCGGTGGGTCTAGATCTCTGAAGGGACTTGAGTATTTAGTGAGTTCGGATATAGGGGCTATTGATAGGGACTAAATGCGAAAGTCATTGTATAAAATCGGGAAAAATAGTAGAAATAAAAGAGAAAATAATATGGTCTGTAACAGTAAGATTGTCAGCATAGCCAGCGGAACCGCCTGGGGGCAGCTTGAAGACGTCGATATCTGGATGGTCACTGCCATGAACAACATGATCACGAGGAGATAAAAGTGCAGGATAGTAGTGTTTGCCACCTTCCTTTCGGCGTCCCAGAACACCACAGTAAAGGTGGCAGCCATTTTTTCCACTATGGCCAACCATCCCATCCCAGTAAACCAATCCAGGACCGTCAGCAGTGGTGAAGAGGAGATAGGGATGCGAGGTATATGAAGCATTGGTGAGCGAATTCCAGATTGGCAAACCTTCTTGCTGTAAAGCAGCAAGATGGTACATCCCTGGAAAAAAGTGAGTCGACATGTTTATGGTCAAAGTGGGAGGGAGATGATACATTCCTGGGAATAGAAATGAGTCGACATTCTTGGGTTTGTTGGGTCCAGGGATAAATCCACCAGGGAGGACATGAAGCTTGCAATAACGTTTGTCTGGAGAAAGATTCACTAGAATCCAAATGTACATCCAACAGTCAGACTCCTTGTTACTATATAGCTGTGCGCCATCGAGGAAATCATGAGCACAATGTCGTTCTCTTTAATATCACCGCTGAGCACAGTGCCAAGAAAGTCCCAGCCAGCTATAATATCATCGAGGATAGGAATAGTTGCATTATCCCCAGGGTGATTGTGTTGTTCAAGGTCATCTAGAATGGCCTGGGCACGATCCCAGAGATAGCGCATGTCTTTAGCACTCTCTGGATGATGAAAACACGCCTGGAGCTGAGGACCAAGCGGAATTGTTGTGAATTGTTGTGCAGGGACTGTGACCCAGTCATTCGAGCCCTGGAGAGTCTCCTCCTTCCACCTAGACTTGCCACACTCGGAACATTCATCAAGGGAAGCAAATGGACCTGTAAACACCATGCACGTGTTGGGACACATGTTGTGTGTGAGCAGTTCAACACCAGTGTATGTCCGGATGGTTTTCTTGACTGCGTGAAAGGACAAGAAGTTGTCAACAGCTGGAAAGTGTTGTTTGAACAAACGAGTGACATGAGCATAGGCATCCTGAGAAGCATGCTCAAGTGCGAGATAAACAGAGAGACTGGAGCGGAGACCAAGGTCATTGACAACGAGCGGGGTACGAGGTGGATCATGGAGCCGGAGTAAAGCATCTGGGTGAAGCATAGAGAAAGATTCAGTGGTGGAAGCATTGCGGAGTATTTGGATAAAATGGAGGGATTCTACCATGGGTGCAAATGTAGCGTTGCGACAAAGGTTTTCAATGTCAATAATAGGGGCTTGTCTATGCTGATAATCAATTCTCCAGTGACATGGAGATTCCAGAGATGAAGCGGGGGACCTAAGGGTGGTGAAAAAGGAGGCGGTGGAGGCAGATAAGGAGGATCAAGGGGTGGTGGAGGGAAGTCCTCATGTTCTGGGAAATGCAGAGGAAAAATAGGAGAGTCTGGAGGGGATAATGGAGACGGATCATGAGCTGGAGGAGGTGAAGGAGAGTGGTGATGGTGTGGAGACTAGAAAAAATAATTAAGTCACAGTTGATCTAAATAACCAGCGACTTACCTGCTGACAGCCTTGCTTGGGGCGGGCAGGCTGCCTTCGTGGTCCAGTACCTCTAGATGGTTGAGGTAGGCCTTGATACTTGGCTTCACGAATACGCTGACGTTCTTCTTCAGAACTGGCTTGGTCAAGATGCCGGTGCCAGGCCAACGATGAAACAAGATGAGGTAGACCAAAGTTGTGCTTGATGCAGACGCAGTTGTAGTGTATGGAGGGCATGAAGGCTTTGCAGAGGGCTGTACGTTCGAGAGGACACGCGGCTGCCTGAAGACGATACTGGTAATACTAGCAACACAGCTTTTTATGATGTACTAAGTACATTTAAACTAGTACAAAGTCGATCAAAAATAATGCAATAAGGATATTTATTCTATGGAGGAGACTATTGAGCTTGGTGATGTGCCTTGTTCTGTGCAAGACAAGTAGTTAGCAGGGTTTATAACATTAGATTCATAGCCATAACTTACAATTGCAGCGATTGACGCAAGGATTTCTGAATCACTCTCGGGCTCGGTAGCATCCAGGTCATCTAGCATAGCTACGTCAAACAGCAGGTACGGTAGCAGAAAAATGTAAATGTACCTGGCGGTAACTTTCTCTTCAGCTTGCATGGTTTGATGTCAGAATGAGCAATGAGTGTCTTGTCAGCGTCCTCGGCTGGTGCGCAAGGTAAATCTACAAGGATGAGTGGAGTGAATACTTTAAATAGCACTTACTGAGTTCTTGGATGACATCACGGAGTTGTTCCACATAATCAGTAAAGTCTCGGACAGCTGCTTGTAACACGTCCTGATTTTGTTGTGCAGAGACGGGGCTGCCCAGGGTTGGCGACAGTCTGACCTTGATGGTCTGTAACATATACAGTACATGTTTTGTTAGCCGAGAGCCATTATCTAGTAACCGAGTCGCAACTTACCAAGGGGCCAGGAAACTCAGGAAAATAGGTGAAGCAGTATACTTCTTGGTGTTTGAGAGGTAACTCAATACATACCGTATTCTCATCTCGAAAGATCTTGGTAAGGGCAGCATGCGCCATGGGGTAAAGGCAAGAGACCAGCAGCACGTGACGAGGAAGTGGAGGAGCGTTGTCACGCCACCCACGCACGACAGTGGCATGTAGCACTGGCACATTGCCAGGATGCCATGCACCATCCATGCCATCCATGCTATAGGTGGCATGTGGCATGAGAATTTGGGGTCGGACTCAGTCAGACATAGATTCACAGATTGCGACATAGATATCATGAATAAACAGAGATAAACATTATTCTGCATGACTAGTTTTCACTGGGGTTGAAGTCGGGAATAGATGCATGAGGCGATGTAAGCACAGGTGACCGAAGAAGTTGGATGTCACCATCTTGAAGTTCCCCATACCGAAGACGATTGCTTAGTATGTGTCCCCTTGTTTCCTAAAATTTTTCTCTTTTGGTTATGACTGAAAATCTTTCAAACATCTAAAAAAAATTTTGGGTATTCCAGGTGGGAGGGAGGGACCACTTATTTGCTGACATGTACTTATACATGTTCGTACATCACATATACATTATCACTGGCAAGCAAGGTTAGCGCCGACACTTAGTCGGCACTTCCCAAGTTGATACACTATGAGATTTATACACCAACTCGGCAGACTGGAGCAGCTGGGTCGTCGGATTAGGTTTTGCCGGGTCTTTATGGCTAGTAAAATGTACACTACCGCTTTTGGTTGATACTACAACTCCGACCGGCAACACCCGGCAACACCCGACCCTGTGCATCTTTATTCTCATCTTCTCCCACTCAGCCATCATGCCCAAAGTCCAAAACTCGAGATCTGCTCGCAAAATGCAGTCTAAGCTCACGCTTTTGAGCAATGCACTTGCTGAACTACAAAGCTACATTGACTTGATCGAACGTGAGTACCTTCTACTTAATGTGGTGTTGCAAACCTATCCTGTATATCAAGGGAACGAACATGCAAAGGCACAAAGAAAACCCAAGGATGGCGCCATCCGCAAACCGAAAGCTGCAGGGTTGATCCCTAGGCCAAAGGGACAACCTGGACGCAGCAACGGTAAGGGCTATAAACTTATTGAGGCGATGGGTCTTGCAGGAAATCGTGAACAATACAATCACATCATGGTATTTCCCTTCTTTTTTTTTGGTTGATATTTTCGCTGACAGTACTTACTAAAAATAGCGTAGCGTGCGCAGGCTTGCGATCAAACATTTAGATACGACACGCACAATAACCCGGCAAACCGATAATCTTTTAGTCGAACATGTTATTCGTCAGGTATCTGCTGGGTCATTCATCGCGCATATATGCATTAATATCATTTTTAGGTACAACTCCAGTGCAAAGATTTGGTCAAGTTCAGAAACGCATGGCCTGTGCGGGACATGCTTGCCCAGTACTTACGGAACAGCTCACAGGTGGAGAAAAGATTGGCTCCTCTTGTGCGGGTAGGTCAACTTTATTGATAATATGCGCTAATTACAACATAGAAAAATGGATTACGGTGCAATCAACAGGCAGCTGATGTCGAAGAGTCGAGTGAAGAAGGCTCAGATGAAGATGGTTCGATGAACGATGACAACTCCGCCGGCGAAGATTATGAGGAAGATGCCAGCAAAAAAAGGAGGCAGTCGGGGACCAAAGGCCGCGAGGAGGATCGCCCCTGGAAGCGACAGCGCAGTGGTGAGATGAAGGACAATCGCGACTACAAAGAGGACGCTGCCGAAGGTCGTGCCAGGAAGCGACAGCCAAAGACCTCTAAGGCTGATGGGGATGAGGATCGCCCCCGGAAGCGACAGCGAAGTGGCGAGATGAAGGGCAATCGCGACGACAAAGAGGATGCTGCCGAGGATCGCGCCAGCAAGAAGACAGGGCACCCCAGGACCTCCAAGGCCCATCGCCGTTGCGACGACGATAGCGATGACGAAGAGGACAGCATCGAGGATCATGCCAGAAAGCGACAGCCAAAGACCTCCAAGGCCCGTCACCGTCACTACGACAAAAAAGACGTTGCTGAGGATCGTGCCAGCAAGCGACATCCAAAGACCTCCAAGGCCCATCGCCGTTGCGACGATGATAGCGATGACGAAGAGGACGCTACTGAGGATCGCGCCAGCAAGAAGACGGGTCACCCCAGGACCTCCAGCTCCAAGAGCCAAGACGATGGATATTACCCTCAGAAAAAGCATGCGAACGTCTCAAAGGGAAAGGTATCGTTGTTGATTGACATTAGAGCAGTGGAGATAAGTCCGAGTCCAGCTCGCGGACGCTACGTATTATGACCTAATAATATACATTACTGCCTTGCACATTAAGAGCCATTCTACAGTAGTGCACCGTACATCAACGGTAGGCGATCTTGAACGTGTGATGCGCTAGGTCAAAGTCAATGCGGAGACCCATGTGCCCCTCGCGGTACGTCCTCCTTTGCTCATTTACTTTTGGAAGATCGCATGTTTCTTTCCAGTGCAATGGCATCCAAACCTATCTTATCCGCTTCAATCAGATCAATAGGTTTGTACAGGTCGGAGCTGGATACTTTTTCGAAGAATTATACTAAGCACTGGACCCTTGCGGCCTCAACATCGTTGGTGACTTTGGCATGGCGGGGGCCGGTGTGACTGGCTGGATGCTAAATGGTGCCACAACAAGTCGATACGGGTTGAGCGTTAGATAACCTTGCCTCGGTGAAGCTTGTTCTCGCGAACGGTGAGTTCACAGAGCGAGCGAGACGATCAACACGGCACTCAAGGAAGCGACGACCGAGGAGTACTATACGACGATAATGATAATCTCGACACCTCGAAACGGTTGAGAACGAAATACGATCAGAATGGCGTCGTGGACCTTGCCTGTGGATTCAGGATTCCTCGTGCGTAGGGTGGGGTAACTAGCGAGGGCGAATGAACGCAATGAAGAAACGAGACAGGGAGGCGTACAAGTTGATAGTTGTACGATCACGCATATTACGAAAGTTGTATGATGCATTTCGTCTTGATGACAGTCCGCGTTTTTGAAATCAATATATCATTCTCCGGTCGCGTTCTGAATCGACCGTGATGTTTCGACGATAACTGTAGGAAGATCTACCGTCATAATCCGACGAGGTTGAAGGATCATTGAGAGCGATACCCATGATGCGATGGATCTTACCAGTGGGTTTAGAATTCCTCGCCGCAAGTGTTAGGGTGAGTGCAACCGATGACGTGTGACTGTTAGTGGCAGCCTGTACATTTTGAATCCGGTGTATACGTTCCTTTGAATCCAACCCCCGGAGCACTCTGATCGTAGGAAATTCAAACTGTTTCGATCAACCGTGCATGAGTTACACGTTATCACGCGTGGTTCAAGCTTGCAAAAAAGAGATATTTACCTGGTAATATATTGAACAAGGGTCGTCAGTACAATGCTCGCATCCTCCTCCTCCTGAAAGCCCTCCATGACAGGCACCAGACCGCACTCAACAAGCCCACTGGCGGCAGTAGCCAACTCACCATCCACCCCCACCCCACCGCCCTCTCCAGCTTTCCGAGGCACGACATCACCTCTCCGTCCAGATCCGTGAGCGAGCCGGAGTTGTCGACGACAAGGTCGGCGTATGCGACTTTCGAAGTGATCGAAAGCTGCGAGTTGAGTCGAGAAGACGCACCAGTACGAGTAGATTTGTCGCGGGCCACGAGACGTTGATGTTGGAGTTCCGGGGAGCTGGCGAGAACAGGTGGTGAAGCAGCACACGAGACATGAGTGAAAGCCCGACGCACCAATACACCACTACGACCCTGCCCATCCACTTCCACAGACCTCCTTCAATCAATAGCGGAACGTCCACCACCACAATCTTTTCGCCTCTTATCCAAGCCTTGAGAACGCCCCAGAGGATTGCTTGTGTGACGGCGGGGTGTACGATCCTGTTCAGAATTTCCCGCTGCTTCTCATCATTGAAGATGATGTTGCCGAGTTTCTTGCGGTCGATGGGACGGGTATACCAGTCTCGCTCGTCTGAATCTACGCTTGAGCCTGAGCGGGACGAATTCACAGAAGAGGGCGAGAGTACACCCTTCCCGAAAGCCTTGACGATCTGTTTGTGTCCGCGAGTGCCAGGCTCGACGACTTGTCTCGCAATTAAGTCTGCATCGATGATTGGGATGTCATGAGAAGCAAGGAGCGCGGCGACGGTTGATTTTCCAGTTGCTATACCGCCTGTGAGACCGACGACTACGGTGAAGAAATGAGAAAATGTTAGAATGTAACAGAGAGAAAGCAAATACCGAGCATCCGAGTACTTGTTGATTAACCGACGACCTACAGGTGGTGCTGCTGATATAATTCTTCTTGGGCAAGGCTTTGCGTGTTCGAAGCCAATCAAGGTTCTCAATCACCTCGGATTCCTGCGCACCTCTCCAGGAAGTTTCTACAGACGTACTCTGGTATGCCTCCCATAAAACCTGGTATCAATTATGTCTACCACTAAATTACTACTCAGCCAGTGCCAGTGACTCGAGCCAGTCCTCGCCAATCAGAGGTTCAGCGAGCTCAGTCTACATGTCAGTTTGTGTCAGCAAATAAAGGCTTTTTTGGACCCGAGGGACGGCTTAACAGCTGTTCCGTTTACTTTCCATGCTCTGATAGTAGCTGGATCCAGGATGCTGGACTCAGCTGGAGTGCTTGGCCTGCGCTAATGCACAACCTAGACGCCTACCCAAGGAACTCACCCGCGAGGCGGGGGATAAGCCATACATGCGACTTCAGGGAACTAGGACTAGCCTCGCATATAACCATGAGAGGTGACGGCGTCATGTGCAATAATGGGCGAGATGCCGGCCGTGAATGGTGTTGATGCACAAGTTCCGCTCTCTCTCAAACCCGGATCAAAGAATGTACGGCAGAACTATGCCTTGCCTCGCTGCGCATCTCTGCGAAACAAGAGGATACAGCCTACTCCCTCTTCGGCATCTTTGATGTCTCTATCCCGATCACGTATGGCGAGGGCCACCGAGGTGAGCTGGGTCGCCTCTTGCAAGAGGTGTTGACTCGGTCAGGTGATGTTACGATTCTACTAGCCTAGACAGGGAGGGCATCCGACTATAACAGCTGTCTTCTTGCGGACAGTGGTGTATATCACGAGCCATCGTCCCCCCATATCCAATCGCTAATTGCAGACGACGAGATGGCTAGGTTGGTCGCAATGCTACGGATAACCCCGTATCACAACTCGGCTATGATGCTATATGATCAACTCGCTCTTTTCCCATCGCTGCGTCTTGCCGGCCACCGTCTTGCATCATGTTCCCGCTGAGAAGTCTGTCAACCTCGAGCCATGATTCTCAGCGTGTTTATCGCGCCACAACATTCGCACTCCGGAACGCCGAGACCAAGCCGACGGAGGACTTATCCAGCCTGAAGAATCTGGTGTCCGTGCATCCATGGCTCTAGTACATTCTTGATCCAACCACCCCCCGAAGAACTGATTGTGGATGATGATGCGAAACCGCTAAGCCTGTTTGATGGGGATAGCCGCGATGGCATGTTAGCTCGTCCGCGAGCGAGACTATCAGATACCGTCATCCTGACTGTCAGTGTTGTACAGAACTTACAGAATTTTTACAGAGCAATACAGATCTCTGCAGACTTGTGCAGACTCCACAGTTGTATAGAATTCAGAATGTCCTCCTCATTTGAGCTTCTGACTCGAGTCAGAGGCGAGAGTGGGAACGACCTTTGAAGGTGGTACAAAAGTTTCAGATATGATACAGGGTCCACCCGACAGCCCTCCGTTTCCGTCCGTTTCCGTCCGTTTCCTTTCGGTTTGGATTCCCACCACTTGGAAACGGACGAGCGTGTATTCAAGCGTCAACGGGTTTCGCTAGCGCGTAGGCATTCAAAACACAAGCATGGTCCTTTCAACACGGTTGTCACAGTCACCCGGGCCCCTCCTTTCACTTTGAATAGTTTCCCGAGTTCAGCCTACTACTCAACTCCCACGCCCCTAGTGATAACACGAGACAAGATGAAGATACACGAACGAGAAGGCTCCTCGTAACGCCAAGTGGAACTCCACAGATGACGGAACGCTTCTTGGTGCCTTGATACTAGGCTTCGTTATACTAATACTGTGCTGACCACTGTCTGATCCGTTGATCTCCGTGTTATTATCGTGTGACTCTATGACGTCGACAAACAGGACACCTTTCGCTTTGACCTGTCGAACGTGGGCCATCAACCGAGCCCAAACATGCAGTGAGTTTCGCAGTTGTTTCCATTTCGCCCGGCAGCCACTTATCATCGGGTCACTTAGGGATATCGAGGTTTCAATATCCTGTATATGCTATGCACGGGACAAATACATCATGGTACGCTCCCGATATAAAGTTCAAATACAACGACAGCATTTCTCAGACCCCATACTACATTCTGCTGCCCTCAGGCATACCCATTACCAATACCATGCTTTTTGGAACAGTTGCAACGCTCGTCCTCTGCATCTGTCTCTACGATCTGTATACCAGGTACCGAGCTCGCCATTTACCACCAGGTATTTCTGGTCTTCGGTGCCTCTTGGAGATCCCGAAAGCGGAACCATGGTTAAAGATACTCCAGCTCAACCGCAAATATGGTGTGCAGAGTTATCATCGTAAATTCTGCTATCACAAATCGTTCGTCGGATAGGTGACATTACCTCTATGTCGCTGGGTGGATATAATATCATCCTCGTTGGTTCTGCCAAAATTGCCGACGATCTCCTTGAAAAACGTGGCATGAATTATGTTGACCGTCCTCGGTCAGTTATGGGTGGAGAGCTGTCAGGATGGGGCAAGACGATGTTCCTGTGCAACTACACCGATCGTTTTCGTACTCAACGAAGATGGATTGCTCAGGATATTGGCAATCATGCTAATGTCGCCAAGGTTCATACGATGATCGAGGTTGAAACCCGACGATTTTTTCGATTGGTACTCCAGGATCCGGACAAGATTCGGGCCCACCTCCGCAGGTATGTTCGAGATAGATTCTTTCTCCTATTCGACTGATGATGCCATGCAGGATTTTTACTTCCATCCCATCACGCCTTTCGCATGGATATACTATCACTATGGAGGGCAACGATCCTCTAGTCGAGTTAACTGAATTAGCAAACTCACAACTGTCGAAGACATTAGTTGTGTGTGCACATGCTGTTGATTTCATCCCTTTCTGTGAGTTGACGATCTATTCCACCATCTCTCAGTTCCTACAGCTTCTGCAGTGAAGTACATCCCATCATGGGTTCCCGGTGCTGGTTTCAAGAAGAGAGCTGCAGAATATGCTGCCGTTCTGCGAGAAGTATTAGAGATCCCTCACAATTATGTGCAGTCTCAGCTTGTGAGTTCGTTGGACATTTTGTTTTGACGCACACCAACCCGAATTTGGAGGCCGCTGGTACGGCACTGCCATCACTTTCCTCTCGTCTCTTAAGCCTGCCAGACCTTACGGAAGAACAGCAGGACAACATTAAATGGACAGCATTTACGTTGTTTCGAGGTACGCACAACACTGTTGATCTAAGTCTCGTGATAACATTATCAAACTGGTAGCGGGCACAGAAACAGTACGAGATTTATCTCTCACTATAAGGTACTCATTGCTAAAGTTTTGTCCAGACCACCTCTGTTTCTTATGCCTTCTATCTCGCTATGACGCTCTATCCACGTGTCATGAAAAAAGCCCAGCAGGAGCTCGACTCGGTCGTTGGTACCGGTAGATTGCCAACATTCACCGACCGGCCATCCCTACCATACATGGAAGCTCTGATCACAGAGCTTTTCCGCTGGCATACTCCAGGTCCAATATGTAAGTTTGGTTCTCGAACCCGAACACATTGGTTACTAAGGGAAGCCCTGTAGCACCCAGGCGTACGAAAGCCAATGATGAGTATAACGGATATCTGATTCCCGAAGGCTCTTATGTTATAGTCAATATCTGGTAGGTCAGCAGCACTGAGGTGAAATGCCATAGATATAATGTTCCTTTGAATTCAGGGCCATGCTTCGCGATGAGAGAACGTACACAGATCCCTTGGAGTTCAAACCCGAACGGTTCCTGGGAGATAATCCGGAACCCCATCCCTTCAATGTATGCTTCGGTTTTGGACGACGGTAAGCAGAAAATCAGTTGTGAAGAAGGCGATATTGACCATGGAACCCCTGCCCAGTCGATGCCCAGGTGGGTTATAGTCGTTCGACTGGGCTTCGAAACGATGTACTGACTTCACGCTCCGCATGTGTACACACAGGCCTTTACTTTGCGCAGTCGACCATCTGGCTTCTGTGTACCCAATCGCTCGCTGCGTTCGATATCTCGAAATGTGTAGAGAACGGCGAGGTCATGACAGAGTTTAGCCAAGTGGGAGGGTTGTTTATGTCAGTGTTCAAGAATGCATTTACATGGTTCAGTTTGTCGCTGACCTCTTGTGTCCAATTGTGCATTTTTTTCAGGTATGTAGCACCCTTCAAATGCCTGATCAAGCCCAGATCAGAGACAGCGGCAGAACTCGTCAAGGAAGAATTCTCGATGTAGGGCAGTGCAACCGCAAAGCAGAATACAGAGTTGTCCCTTGTTTCGGTCGAGTATAGGACTCAGATTTTTTTTCGAGCTGATTTTCCGCTGTTAGCAACTGTACATAAACCAGTGTAGAAAGGTAGCATGTCACCAAGTTTGAAACACAGGTGTCAGAACATCATGATCTACGAGTCTTTTGATTCAGACTCTACGTCGATGCTTGTCACGGCGGCTCGCCATATCGTCCCAGCCTTGGCGTCGCGCTCACATGATGTACATGGAACAAAGTAAGCATAGATGATCCAGTGACAGAACCTGGTCATCCAGGTTCCGGAACAAAGCATCGTCCGACATTACAACACAGCCTAGGATTTATAAATGCTAGCGACCCACACATAAGAGTAATGTAACAAGTATCCACATGAAAGATGAAACATACGCGGATAGATGGATTAATCACATAGGTGAGCACGTCGATGAAGGAGAGCAAGTCACGCAGGGAATATCAAACAAGTAGCTTCGATGAAGGAACGATCCGCGATTGGTGGGAGTGAATAGAGTATATATGCAAAAAAAAGAAAAAAAGATGCAGAGACAAATGAGCGTGACTAGTGTACCGAAGGCAAGCAAAGGGGATATCAACGAAGAACAGAAGAGCAGGGGAAAACAAAAAGAAGCATAATATGTTATCAAATATGAGGGAACATATGACACGCAGTGAGATGTTAGTATTGCGCTGCCGGGGGTGGCGGGGGCGGAGGTCGAACATTGCCATGAACAGGAATGGGCGACGCGACCGCCGGGCGTGTATTATATCCCAACCCAGCCTCGAACGGCGAAAACGGTCGGATATCCAGGCGAGGATTAGACACCGGAGAGGCTATCCGCACTGGCGTGGGAGTGAGAGAATCGAGGGCGCTCGCCAAACCCACACCCAGGGTGTCAAAGTACCGCCCGCGTAAATCGGCTTCTTGTGTCTCCTGAATATATTCTGCGGGAGGACGTGGCATCAATGGTGGTGGTGGCGGCGGCGGCGGTACATCGCCTGTAGGGGTTGCAGTGGCATACGGGTGGCGGGACGGGGCTGCGTCTAGTGCGTGGCCGTTAACCGATGCCTGTTCCTCAGCTTCGTACTTGGCACATATTTGTGCCTTCTCCTCAGCCGCTGTCAACGGCTGAAAGCCGTTCAACGTCGGCGGGACAGGTGGGGCGCGGGAGCTGTTGATAGATGAAAGTGGCTGTGGGGGCATTGGTTGTTCCTGTACCTGTTGTTGCTGCTGCTGCAGAAGGAGTGCAACTCTATCCTGCTCCTCGAGCCTCCTTCTCAAGATCTCCTTCTCCGACAACCTACTCTCTTCAAGCGGTGGATTAGCATACGAAGGCGCCGTTGCCACGTGCGGCGGGGGCGAGGGCTCTTGCCCCTGTGCCTGTTCCTGTGCAGCGAGCACTGCAGCGTCCTGAGCTTCGTACTGTCTCCTCAACTTCTCTTTCTCGTTCAGGTAGCGAGGTTGACTACTGCTCCCCGGCGAATCAAACGGAGGAGGCATGTCCGACCCGCCCGCATGATCCAGTCCGTCAGGCTCTGGGTACAGACTGTCATAGGCTACAGGTCCAGCAACCCCAGCGGAGGAGCCAGCACCGATACCCTCCCTGGATGCAAACTGTGTGTTCTGATTCCGATCCACTGCGAGCTTGGCTTCGTGGTAACGCTTCAGCGCCGCTTTCTCCTCTTCAGCCGAAGGGTAGTGGGGCACTCGCGAGACAGACGATGGAGGAGAGGGCGGCCTGACCCGGCTGCTCGGCCCGCCAGAGCCGTTGTTGGCATTGGACGATATGGAAGAGACTGCTTGTTGATACAAGGCGACACCTGCTGAGATGGCGGGACCCGGCACAATATTGGACGAGAACGACTTCTCGCGGGGACCCGGAGAGTTCGCTTCTGAGCTGCTGCGGCTATGGATGGATGGCGAGGAAACTCCGTATGCCTGGGTACGCTTCGCAGTTGCCTGAGCTTGTTCATACAATCGCACCTTTTCCAATTCTGCCGTTGGCCAAGGGGATGATTTCTTGGATGAGGGGGCGGTGGTAGAGGTCATACCAGACGGGGCCTGATTATGCATCAGCTCAAATGGAACACGAGAGCAACTGGCAGAGATATCGACTTACATCGCTAGCCGTCGTTGCGTTCGCCATCGCAGCCGCCCCCTGTACCATTTGCACTTTCGCAACGGCATCCTCATACAGCTTTTTCTTCTCGTTTTCAGCAGTAGGCCACTCCTTCTGTGCGCCGCGCGAAGGTGGCGTCGTCGGTCGTGTAGCCTTCGATGCCTGAGGCTGAATCCCCTCTGCAGCGTCTTTCTCACTGTAATTCGTGATCGTCAACCGGTTCTGAGCATTTGTACTCGGTCGTCTTCGTCCCAAGCCCACCGTCCGCGGCTCGGCAACGCCCTGGCCTCCCTCTGCACTTGCACCACCCAGAGGGGAATCTTCTTGAATATCCCCCAGTCCACCTCGGGAAGCTGGTCGGTTCGAAGAACCGTATCCTGGATGGTCAATGGTTCCCGCCGTTTTCGCTCCAGAACCACCTCCAAGCGCTCCATGTTCGTCCGGGTCCAGGTGCGCGCTCGCAGTGCCATTGTGTCCGGCCGGGGCGGTACTGTACTGCACGGACTGTTTGGGTGGTGCAGGAGAGCGGGGATTGATGCCGAGTTCGTTGGTAACACCGGAGAGGTAATTGGAAGTAGTTTGGTTGTAGAAGTCGGCTGTCAGAGGTCGAGTGATAGTAGTAATGGGTACAGTTGCTGCCGGGCTCGAGGGGGAGGTTACACATAAACTGGGTGCATGGCCAATGCGTCTGTGACAAATAACAAGAGAGGTCAATTAACCCAAAATACGGGGAAGGCAGGAGTCCCAACAACGTACCTGATAGCTTCTTCTGATACGTTCCTACAATCAGGGGAATATCTCAGTTCACCCAATACTCGGACGATATTCATACCGAGTTTACTCACCGAGGCCAATTTGACACAATGACAGGCAACTCCATCATGATACTCTGCATCGACCCAATCCACGCCCTCACGATGATGACGTAAGTAATGTCAATATGTCTCGCTGCATTCAACGTTGTCGTCGTGTGCGTATTAGGGATTAAACACCCCAACTCGGCTTTGTGTTGTGTGCCATTATATAACGTCACGTTCAGTGGAACCTTTTGTTCACCAATGTTGGATACTTTTGCTTGGGGTCCACTTCGTTTTGAAGTTACTTGGGGACCGGCACGAAAGATGGTGGTTTCTTTTAACGTGAATTCGAATCCACGGAGCACGACGGGGTGGACGGCGTCAGATTTTAGAACCGCCATGACAGAGACACGATCGCCAGGTCCATAGCATGTTCGTCCGCGATCAACGGTGAGGTGGACGCCTTCTTGATGGACGGAACGAGATTCGGGTTGTGAGTAGACGGGCCAAGTAGAATGTAGCTCATGTTTGTCAATTATGATCGTTGTTGCTTGTGATATCACAGCCGTTTTCCGACGACGAAAGAAACCCCTGGCATTGATTAGAGAAGATGAGGCAAATTGGTCGGAGGACCCACTTTTTGCCGAGTGTGCATACTGTTGCGACAAGTTCGTATCGTATACCAGCTACAAGGAATATTTCAATAACATGAAATAGAAGCGAAGCTAGACGACAAATCAACTCACCACCTCTCTCCAATGCAATACTGGGCGGTATGGACTCCGGGATACGAATCAAGAAAGGGAGATCTTGCTATCATCGACACCGTCATCAGCAAAACCCAAACACAGAAACAACACATCATCGCCCACAGATTGTAGCACCGAGTAATCTTCACTCGACTGCCAAAGCGAAATGGGGCTAGGGCCGACATGGTCAAAATAGGAATTCGCTTGGCCGCCACCCGGGAGCGTCTCGATCTTCTTGAGCTCGACGCGCACCCACTTGGCTTTGGCGCCTGCAGGCCCCACGCGGACTTCGACAGCCTAACCATGCATTGCGAGACAAGGGTTCGGCGGGTCGGATTGTGATTGTCGGTGGCAGGATTAGATGATTTGTAATTTGAATGAAAAAAAAGAGAGGAATTGAAATCGGGATGAGATGACGTAGGAAAAGTCAGGAGCAAGTGCAGAGGCCGGTCGAGAAAGAACGACATACCCCTTTAACAGCAGCCTGTGGGCGATCCCTTGCACCGGGCGGAATTCCAGGATAGCCTAACCGTGCATGGAGCACCAGTCACATTCCATCGCCAACCCCACACACACGAGCGAGGTTCAAAAAATTTTCATTATCCAACCAAGCCGCAGAGGCAAGCAAACAGGTATAATTTAAAACGTCAATTCATCCGGAGAAAGTCAGGAATGCAATGAACTCACCGACCACAAAGTCGACGTTCGGGGGTGGTTGGAGAGCACTTGATTGCAAAGCCACGTCAGTCAAGAAGGGGGTAACTTGAGAGAGATCACTCGTACATCCTCACGCTAGACATTTTTCCTGCAAAGAGTCGGCCCTCCTATCAGTCTTGAGAATCTTCCGTACCACCCGAATCGGAGCGGTTAAAAAAAGTGGAAACTTGGAGAGGCAACAACGAGCGTCAGGGAAAGAGAGAAAGTAGGCACGAGGGTTCGTTGGTCGGATGGTCCTCTGGAGTACGTACGAGCAAACTGGTGTGGTGGGCTGGTAGTTGAACAACGTAGTCGCCGCGTGTGTGAATGCCGAGCTTCAAGCGCTCATTACCGCAGGGACCTCTGCGGTATTGGCCAGATGGGAGATGATTGAAAAGGCTTGCGCCAAACGAGGGAAGTTGACTGGGTCCTGGCAAAGGTCAACCTAACTTTAAGTCGCCCAAAGTCAAAACCCGACTTTTGCTGACAGGCCCACGCCCCCACCGCCTACACAGCCCTACTCCATCATTTCACTGATCCGATTCCGACCATTGAAACACAGTAAGCGCGCGCCCAACCAATGCACTCAATCAACGGAATAAAATATCAGCAAAAACTACCAAACAGTACGCGAACAAAGATAGACGAAGTTGCGAGGTTGCAACGTGCTGGATCAAAACCTGAACTCCTTGCCCTTCTTCATCTCCCGTTCCTTGTCCATCTTTTGTTTCTTCTTCGCCATCTCTTTTGCCACCAAATCCGAAAAGTCCTCCTTCGACCCGGCAACACCGGCTGATCCACGGGAGTGCTGTTCGTACTTCCGGCGGAGTTCCTCTTCCGAGAGTCCCTCCAGCTCGGTGGCGTCCAATGAAACATCCACGCCATTTGCTTTCCGCTGCCATGTCGACCATTCATCAGCCAAGAGGGCCAGAATACCCAAATGCAAACGTACCTTTGTTCCTCTCTCGTCTCCCAAGACGGGTATAGGCGCTCCAGATGCTCCAGTAACAGTAGCAACATCGTATACTCTCTGGCTTCCCATAAGTCCTCGCACCGACGTTTGCTTCTCTTGAACAACCTGGTACAACGACCGTGGACCTGTATCTTCTTCTCTCTCCCTCGACGGTGCTGTCTTTCGGAGCTCCAAGAAATCAGGTGTCTCGAGTCCCCCTGCGACAGTTGATACAACAGACGTGAGACCTGATGGCGTTTCGAGACCCGAGGGTGTCTGCAAGCCATCTGTAGGGGCAGTGGCCTCGGGTGCTTCTTCGGCTTCGGACTCTGATTCCTCCTCCTCCTCCTCTTCCTCTTCTGCAAGTCGTTCGATGAGTGCTGCGCACGTCGCGTTACGGTTGGTAATCTATACTTACCTTCTTCGGGTTCAAGTTCACCCCATGTATTTTTGTTGACGGGTTCACCTATCTGTGACAATTGGATTACGTGAATGAACAGTATTGCAGTTCCCACAAGTCCATGTACGTACATTGGCATCGCTAACTTTGGGCAAGACGCCAAAGACGTCACCATACAGAGGTCGGTTGTACTCGTCTAGAGGAGGCTTGCCCCATCCACCTGGATGGAAACCCCACTGCGCGCCTTCTGGTATGGGTGCGTTCAAACCTGGTATGCGGAGTGTTGGATAACTAGGTGGAGGGCCGAATCGCTGCATGCTGATGAGCCACGGGGGAGGTGCTAGGGGCGGGATAGACAAGGCTTCCACGAGCTCGGGTGACAAATCGCCAGGCCGCTTCTCCTTTAAGGATGTCTCGAACTCTTTGCCCTCGTAGTACCTACGGAACAAGCAACCCAGCTCGATATTTCACCATAGAGAAAGCTGAGAATGCACTCACATTTCCCCGAAGCCCGTCACTACGGGCTTCGTTGCAAACTTGAAAAATGCATCGTGCAATTTCTGGTAGTCAATATCAACCTTTCCCATCTTGGGCTGAACCCGTTCCCTCGTCTTCGCTTTGAGTGACATGTTCGCTTCTTTCTCTTTAATCGCATCCCTCATTGTGGCAATGCCAGTGTCTGCGATATATGACGGTAGTTGAAATGGTGGTTTCTCAATACCTCTCTTGCCCTGCAGATAATCCCTCTTGGCACTCCAGTGGGCCGGGATGGGTACGGTATTCCTATAACATTTGAGATGTAAAAGCAATCGTGGATCAGCGGCAGAAGGATCTGTCCACTCCACTGCTTCAGGTTTCGGAACAAGCTGTTTGAGTTCGGCGATGGTAAGTCTGGAGAGTTTGCGTTGCTTCTTTTTCGAAAGAGGTTTTTTGGGAGCGTCTGAATCATCCGAACCTGCGTCGGAAGCCATGTCGTCGTCCGAGTAGATGACTTCGCCTTTGGTGGGCTCGGAGCTTTTGACCTGGACATGGAAGGAAGGAAGTCAACCTGGTATTTTCGGAGGGTTGAATGTGGAGAGGCGCACCTCCGAGTAGTCAGCAGGAGTCTGGAACTTGGCAAAGATGTCGGAAAAGGCCTCGAGGGCCGGGTCTTTGACATCCAGCTGCTCAACCACGTACTCGACATTGTCACCAACAAAGTCTACCGAGCGCCCTCTTTTCACGCTGAGGTCCCCATTTGAGGCGGTGCCATTTAGTTCCTGCGTGAACGGGATACCGAGCGTCAGTCACCATCAACAAGCAACACGCTGAAAGGAGAGATAGACTCACCGGGGTCGTCTGATTCGAGGCAGCAGCAACCTTCTTCTGCTTTGCCTTGGCGCGGCGTAGCTGGTTTTTGGATTTAATGGCCTTTGAGTTTGTAGCAGAGGTTGCATTTATACCGTTCACTGCGGATGGCATCGTTTCACGTTTTCCTCTATTAAGGAGTCTTGGTCAATGTCGTGATATGTCTCGAGAACGTGCGCGACGATGGCGAGCGAGTTCCGACGTCGAGGTAGGCGACTAGCAGGAGACTACCAAACGACGGATTTCTCGGAATAATTATGTAATTCGACGGAGGGGTCAACTCAGTCACGGGGTCAACCACCTTTCCCACGATCTAGGCCGAGTCAGTCACCGAAACGTTTCCTTGTCCGCCTTTCTTCCGCTCCGCGACAACATCCAGATGGCAAAGAAAAAGGGCAAGCAGGTCAGTCCAGTTCACAGTTTCTCAAGTGGTCCAGGCCTATCTGATTGGATACCAGATTATTCGGCCATGGTGCTGGTATTGCGAACGAGAGTTCGAGGACGAGAAAGGTGCATTTTCAACTTCACTGCGTATAAGCGTCAACCTGACTTGTGCTGCTGTGTAAAGTCCTGATGCAGCACCAGAAGGCAAAGCATTTCAAGTGCAACATGTGTCCTCGTCGCTTAAACACCGCAGGAGGTCTTGCAGTTCACATTCAACAGGTCCACAAACTTGAGCCCGAAAAGTGAGCAAATTTTCTTCCTCTCAAATTATTACCGGTCTTACATTCGTATTTCTCTTATAGCCTCCCACGGATTGAGAATGCCCTTCCGGGTCGTGATGGCTACGAAGTCGAAATCTTTGGCATGGAGGGTATTCCCGCCCCCGACGTGGCAGACTATAAGCGTCGCAAAGAGATAGAACTTGGCCTCGCAGCGGGTTCAATTTCTCAACCACAGCCCAAACGACCCAAAACGGAGAACAAACCTTTATCAGAAGACGAACTTCGTGCACAGCTTGAGGCCCACAAGGCACTCATGGGCGCTAGTTCTGGTGATGTTACTTCGACTACTGCGCCAAATACGTCTGAGGGCGGAGCAGTGTATGGCGCACCACCTCAGGCATATGCGGCACCTCCAATGCCTGTCATGTCAGCGCCTCCTACAGGGATGTCACCACCCCCTGGTATGGTTCCAGGTGCTCCACCTACTCCCTTCATCCCTCCAGGAGGTGCACCTCCCACAGGGGCATTCCCAGGTGCGCCGCCTCCATTCCCCCCATCCTTCCCCGGTGCACCTGGTGTGCCCGTTTTTCCACCTGGGTAAGTCCATACCTCACTTGTAAGGTTTGTCCGGATCTCGTTCAATTGATGCTGACAATTCCCTTCCGTCTTGTATTCGTGTACCATGATGACATACTAGACCTCCACCGCCTGGATTTCCGATGCCCCCTCCAGGCATGATGCCACCCCTACCTGGTATGCTTCCTCAAGGTACGCCCCCCTTCCAGCCAGGCATGTCTCGCCCACCGCTCGGGCCTCCTCCGGCATTTGTCCCTGCTGGCTCGCCTTTCCCCGGGTTGAATGGAACAGGGACACCAACCACTCCTGTCGTGGGCAGTGGCACGCCTACGCCGGTCCCGCAGGCAAAGCCAACACATCCTGCTGGATCATTATCTGCCCAAAGTCAGCCACCGCCACTTGTACTTCCAAATGCCGCCTTGGAACAAAAGTATACACCCTTTAAGAAAAAGACAGAGCTCAAGTATGCAGATCCTAATTTCTCCCCCGTGCGTTTCATTCCCTTCTTTAGCGTCGATTGAAACTAATTGTTGCGCGCTGCACAGGAAGAGAAACGTGCACATACAACTAGATATTACTTTGCCAAGGAATCCACCAACACTTCGTCATCACCGTCGGCGATTGCGGGTCTTGCTCCGGAGGAAATGAGAGGGAAGAAACGTGCGAGAGCCGAGGATTTCCTCTAGGCTATCCTCCTGCGTCGGTCTCGGTCTTCTTTGCGACGTTGCAGATCTCGATGAGTGGCTGGTTTTTTGTAGGTTTCGGGCTCAGGTCATGTTGTCGGGAGAAGCGTTTGGGAAGAGAGAACGGGTTTGAGGGAACGAACCGATGTGTGTGAAAGACAAACGATGGAGACTTGATGATCCAGTCCGTCCCATCCATCTTTACTATTCTCTATCCCTGAGCTTTCCGCACTCATCTGATCTTCCTCTTCGCCTTTTACTCCTCGATCACCAACTCCCCCCCGTGGTTCGTTGTCAAATGACATGGACATGATGCTCAATGAAAAGCAAATAAAGACATGTACACTCACGTGGTATGGACCTCGAATTTCCATCATCTGTCTCACGTCTTCTTTCCCCCCATAATTAACCTTGGTAGAAAGCGGACGAACGTCATCATCATGCGTTGTGTTATGTGTGTGACACGGTCGGTTCGTTCTCTATCATGGTCCCCCTTTTTTCCCTCGTCGTCTTCTTCCTCTGATAAATTGATGTTTTCGTTGTCTTTTTTAATATGAATATACCACTGTTACGATCTGGGGTGAACGCAGTTCATTTCGGACTGCGAGTCGTCGTTTCGGGAAGCACGGATCGTTTGGCACGTGGCAATACACGGCTCTCTGCCAACCGCTTTTTCAACTTTTATTTAAGTGAATTGGAGGGATTTTCCGTACCCTTAATGAGGCTCGAGGATATGAAGATATTGTCAGGTACTGCGTCATGATGAAGGTACTAATGCGAGCCTCCAACATTCACAGAACCTGTCCAAATTTTATGATTCACACCTCGTTTCAAATAGGTCTGGGTTATGATATCATTGTTGGAAAGGTAGACTGAAAGAAGCTGGAGGTCGAAACATGGACCTCATTCACGCTGGCACTTATTCTTCGAGCAACGAGCGCTACTCTTTCCGACTTACCTTCAGCTCGATAATTTCATTTTTTATAAGTAACAGTACGATTATTCCAAGTCGGGCGGTCCCCACAATACACCGCGCCCGCTTCCATTGCCCGTCACACACCGTTCGACAACGCTCGGATGTGAACACGTGACAGCCTGAGTCGCAGTGATCCTAGCGCGTCCGATAAACGAGGCGTCTAGAAAATGGAGAAATAGACATACCGCTCGGGGTCTGATAACTTGGCGACTAGTTCTCCCTAGGTAGCCGTTCAATCAGAGGTATAAGTATGATGGGTATGCTAATGTCTCAAGTTAATGAAAAGGACATACTTTGCAGGAATAAATGTGAAGGGAGTGATCCATATTCCCCACCTGGGGTACAGATATATATGTAGGTATTATCGCTCAATCACGTATTCGTGGTGTCACGTACCGTAAAATGGGGGTAGACATCTGGATTGGGGTTCCATACAGCGCGGAGAGGCGTCAACCATCTCCCCTGAACACGACCATCAATAATCGATCTCCGAGGTTGAATGCTTGCTGCTCACCGTCTGACAATTGTGCTTTATTCGACTGAATGGCGTAAGTGTAGGGAAGACGGGAGAAGAGTCGTATTTCCCCGCGTCGAGCTCCCAAACTGTCCGTCGACATCGTCAGCAATAAACCAGCACAAACGATGGAACCAGTACCCACTCCTCAGGGTGTCGTCGTAACTGGTGCTCACGATACTTCGCCCTCTCGGATCCCAATATGCCGACGTGACAGATTTCCCGTGGGCGTGCTCGCCGCGAAGTGCGCCGTTCCCTTTTTTCGACTCCATAAATTTCTGGATCCTCTCAAAGTCGAACTCGAATGGGCCAGAGGAGGGTTTTGAAGGAGAGGATGGTGGTGGGGATGAGGGCAAAGTAGCACCACCATTTCTGTGTTTTTGGGTTGTGAGGGCGTCTAGTTTTCGAGTGTCCCATATCCTGCGCTGGCAAATTAATCACGGGTGAGAGATGAGACATGAATGCTCTTACTTTAAAGATCGGCTATTCGAAGCCGTCAAGATCAGATGGGGACTGGTCGGGTTTATACTGACACTCCCTATTTTTTGGTCCGACAGCCCGTACCAGCGAGAATGACTTGGACCTTCTCGAAGATCTAAATGAGTCACGCCTCCGGAGACATCGGATATCCACATCTCATGTCCGGAAGAGACCAGTTCAAGAGATGTGATCAGGACGTCCGCAGAATGTATTTGGCGGGAAAAGCCTGAAACAAGGGAAAATTGTCGGACAGTGCAATCGTAAGATGTTGTGTATAACTAGTGGTAGATGATCGGAAAATTGATTATGGGCTGAGATGCAGTAGACTCACACTGTGTGAGTCTATTGGGTCTATCCTGATAGACGAAATCGAGGATTTGGCGGTGGCGGGCCAGTGTTGCTGAAGACGCCAGTATTTACCTCCTGACTCCCCGTCGGTAGGGGTAACATCGTCGTCTCCGTCTGCCACTTCCTCGGCGGGGGCTCGTGCATCCCAAACGCCAAGTTGTCCATGCTTGTCTATGAAGGTGTCATGAGAGAGACAAACCAAGCCCAATTCATTTACCTCCAAAAAAGATCAGGTCCTTGGTGGGTTCCGGGTGATACACCGCACTATAGACCCTGTCTTGTGTTACTTTTGCTCTTGAAACGACTTTCATCTTTCTAAGCCTCTTGCTCAACTCCTCTGCCTCTCTCTCGCCACGTTTGTCGCTTTCATATACCCATGCATCCACGTTTCCAACACCCTTCGGAATAGAGTTGTTGGTGATGGCCTGTAACGAACCTCGTAAGGCGCTCATATCTTCATCGCTTAGTTCCTCGGCTGAAGTGAGCACGGTGAGGTCGAGATCCTGTGTTCTGGAACGCTTCGCCGTCCGCGCCTGCTCTTCCGCCAAGATGAGTTCTTCCTCCTCTTTCTTCCGCCGCTCCTGAGCTTCAGCTATGCGTTTCCGTTTCTGCCTAGGAGTCTCGTTAGGGTCGACTTCATCTTCAAGTTTCCGTAGGCGTGCACTCTGTCGGCGCGGCGCTTCCTCGGCCAATTCGCGCTTGACTCTCTTGATTGCTGGAACAGGCTTTGCTTTAGGTTTTGGAGCGGGTTTTGGCTTGGCTGGCACGCCGAGGGTCGCGACAGCATCCTTGAGGTCCAGTTGTTCCAGAAGCGCACGATTGCGGGCAATGTTTGCCTCGCGTTCTTGTTCACTGTGTTGAGTCGTGTTAGATACCAGTACTCCTACACTATACAATCACCCACTAGGCTGATATTTCCGTCATATGTCAATGGTTACAGGCTTTGCAGAAGTATTTATGATGATGGTTGGGAAGTGAAACGCGTCGCGTTACGTCACGGTCACGCGTTGGTCGGACCGCCTCTTGTGCTGAATGTCCTGAGCCCTCAGAATATTCCTCAAGACGGGACCACAATGTGGGTACTTGACACGGTAAGAATGAGTGGTTATTGGTGGTCTGCAACCATACCATTGTTTCCTTGTCCAGCAACCTGTTCTTCGTGTACTGGCTGCCTTGATTGGGAACTTGACCCAGTGCTAGGTCTTGCTTCAAACATGGTGACATGGTACCATTCTACACTGATTTATGTACAATTGCTAACAGCGGAAAATCAGCTCGAAAAAAAAACTGAGCCCTATACTATTACTCGACCGAAACAAAGTACAACTCTGTATTCTGCTTTGCGGATGCACTACCCTACATCGAAAATTCTTCCTTGACGAGAATCAGACACGAGATCTGCCGCTGTCTCTGACCTGGGTTTGATCAGGCATCTGAAGGGTGCCACATACCTGAAAAAATGCACAATTGGATACAAGAGGTCAGCGACAAACTGAACCTATGATATAAATGCATTCTTGAACACTGACATAAACAACCCTCCCACTTGATTAAACTCTGGTGTGACCTCGACGCCGTTCTCTGCACATTTCGAGATATCGAATGCAGCGAGCGATTGGGCACACAGAAGCCAGATGCCAGTCGAATGCGCAAAGTAAAGGCCTGTAGGTACACATATGATACCGAACGTGCTGGCAGCACATCGTTTCGGGATTCTACTTGCCTGGATAGGGAGGGCATCCGACTATAACAGCTGTCTTCTTGCGGACAATAGTGTATATCACGAGCCATCGTCTCCCCATATCTAATCGCTAATTGCAGACGACGAGATGGCTAGGTCACGGTTGGTCGTGGCAGAACTACGGATAAACCAGATCACGACTCGGCTATGATGCTATATGACCAACTCGCTCTTTTCCGATCACTGCGTCTTGCCAGCCACCGTCTTGCATCATGTTCCCGCTGAGAAGTCTGTCAACCTCAAGCCATGATTCTCAGCGTGTTTATTGCGCCACAACATTCGCACTCCGGAACGCCGAGACCAAGACGACGGAGGACTTATCCAGCCTGAAGAACCTGGTGTCCGTGCATCCATGGCTCTAGTACATTCTTGATCCGACCACCCCCCGAAGAACTGATTGTGGATGATGATGCGAAACCGCTAAGCCTGTTTGATGGGGATAGCCGCGATGGTATGTTAGTTCGTCCACGAGCGAGACTATCAGATACCGTCATCCTGACTGTCAGTGTTGTACAGAGCTTACAGGATTTTTACAGAGCAATACAGATCTCTGCAGACTTGTGCAGACTCCACAGAGTTGTATAGAATTCAGAATGCCCTCCTCATTTGGGCTTCTGACTCGAGTCAGAGGCGCGAGTCGGAATGACCTTTGAAGATGATATGAAATTTTCGGAATACAGGGTCCATTCGGCAGCCCTCCGTTTCCGTCCGTTTCGTTTCCTTTTGGATTCCTACCGCTTGAAAACGGACGAGCGTGTATTCAAGCGTAAATGGGTTTCGCTAGCGCGTGGGCACACAAACATGGTCCTTTTAACACAGTTGTCACAGTCATCCGGGCCCCTCCTTTCACTTTGAATAGTTTCCCGAGTTCAGCCTACTACTCAGGCTCCCACGCCCCTAGTGATAACACGAGACAAGATGAAGATACACGAACGAGAAGGCTCGTAACGCCAAGTGGAGCTCCACAGATGACAGAACGCTTCTTGATGCCTTGATAGGCTTCGTTATGCTAATACTGTGCCGATCACTGTCTGATCCGTTGATCTCCGTGTGATTATTGTGTGACTCCATGACATCGACAAACAGGACACCTTTCGTTTTGACCTGTCGAACGTGGGCCATTAACCGAGCCCGAACATGCGGTGAGTTTCGTAGTTGTCTCCATTTCGCCCGGCAGCCACTTATCATCGGGTCACTTAGGGATATCGAGGTTTCAATATCCTGTATGTGCTATGCACGGGACAAATATATCATGGTACGCTCCCGATATAAAGTTCAAATACAACGACAGCATTTCTCAGACCCCCCATACTACATTCTGCTGCCCTCAGGCATACCCATTACCGACACCATGTTTTTTGGAACAGTTGCAACGCTCGTCCTCTGCATCTGTCTCTACGATCTGTATACCAGGTACCGAGCTCGCCATTTACCACCAGGTATTTCTGGTCTTCGGTGCCTCTTGGAGATCCCGAAAGCGGAACCATGGTTAAAGATACTCCAGCTCAACCGCAAATATGGTGTGCAGAGTTATCATCGTAAATTCTGCTATCACAAATCGTTCGTCGGATAGGTGACATTACCTCTATGTCGCTGGGTGGATATAATATCATCCTCGTTGGTTCTGCCAAAATTGCCGACGATCTCCTTGAAAAACGTGGCATGAATTATGTTGACCGTCCTCGGTCAGTTATGGGTGGAGAGCTGTCAGGATGGGGCAAGACGATGTTCCTGTGCAACTACACCGATCGTTTTCGTACTCAACGAAGATGGATTGCTCAGGATATTGGCAATCATGCTAATGTCGCCAAGGTTCATACGATGATCGAGGTTGAAACCCGACGATTTTTTCGATTGGTACTCCAGGATCCGGACAAGATTCGGGCCCACCTCCGCAGGTATGTTCGAGATAGATTCTTTCTCCTATTCGACTAATGATGCCATGCAGGATTTTTACTTCCATCGCATTACGCCTTTCACATGGATATATCACTATGGAGGGCAATGATCCTCTAATCGAGTTGGCTGAATTAGCAAACTCACAATTGTGTAAGGCATTAGTTTTGGGTGCTCACGCTGTCGATGTCATGCCTTTCTGTGAGTTGATAATATATTCCATCATCTCCAAGATTCCTACAGCTTCTGCAGTGAAGTACATCCCATCATGGGTTCCGGGTGCTGGTTTCAAGAAGAGAGCCGCAGAATATGCTGCTGCTCTGCAGGATGCATTAGAAATCCCTCACGATTACGCGCAGTCTCGGCTTGTGAGTTCGTTGGCATTTTGTTTTGACGCACACCAACCCGAATTTGGAGGCCGCTGGTACAGCGCTGCCATCACTTTCCTCTCGTCTCTTAAGCCTGCCAGACCTCACGGAAGAACTGCAGGACAACATTAAATGGACAACATTTACGTTGTTTCGAGGTACGCACAACACTGTTGATCTAAGTCTTGTGGTAATACTATCATTCAAACTGGTAGGGGGTGCGGAAACCGTAGGGACCTCTGTTTCCAACTATACTGTACTCATTGCCAAAATTTTGTCCAGTCCACCTCTGTTTCTTATGCCTTCTATCTTGCTATGACGCTCTATCCTCGTGTCGTGAAAAAAGCCCAGCAGGAGCTTGACTCGATCGTTGGTACCGGTAGATTGCCAACATTCGCAGACCGGCCATCCCTACCATACATGGAAGCTCTGTTTACAGAGCTCGTGCGGTGGCATACTCCAGGTCCGATATGTAAGTTTGGTTCTCGAATCCAAACACATTGGTTACTAAGGGAAGTTCTGTAGCATTCAGGCGTGCGAAAGCAAATGATGAGTATAACGGATATCTGATTCCCGAAGGCTCTTATGTTATGGTCAATATCTGGTAGGTCAGCAGCACTGAGGTGAAATACCACAGATACAATATTCCTTTGAATTCAGGGCCATGCTTCGCGATGAAAGAACGTACACAGACCCCTTGGAGTTCAAACCCGAACGGTTCCTGGGAGATAATCCGGAACCCCATCCCTCCAATGTATGCTTCGGTTTTGGACGACGGTAAGCAGAGAATCAGTTGTGAAGAAGGCGATATTGACCATGGAACCCCTGCCCAGTCGATGCCCGGGTGGGTTATAGTCATTCGCCGACTGAGCTCCGAAACGATGTGCTGACCCCACGCTCCGTATCATATGTTTACCTACAGGCCTTTACTTTACGCATTCGACCATCTGGCTTCTGTGTGCCCAATCGCTCGCTGCATTCGATATCTCGAAATGTGTAGAGAACGGCGTCGAGGTCACACCAGAATTTAATCAAGTGGGAGGGTTGTTTATGTCAGTGTTCAAGAATGCATTTATATGGTTCAGTTTGTCGCTGACCTCTCGTGTCCAATTGTGCATTTTTTCAGGTATGTGGCACCCTTCAAATGCCTGATCAAACCCAGGTCAGAGACAGCGGCAGATCTCGTCAAGGAAGAATTTTCGATGTAGGGTAGTGCATCCGCAAAGCAGAATACAGAGTTGTACCTCGGTCGAGTATAGGGCTCAGTTTTTTTTTTCGAGCTGATTTTCCGCTGTTAGCAATTGTACATAAATTAGTGTAGAATGGTACCATGAATCACCATGTTTGAAACACAGCTACCTCCGAGTCCTCGCTCACGGTAATCATGATGTTGAGCAGAGAGACGGCAGTATCGATTATGAATGAAAAACAACGCAAAGAAGACATATACACTCGTGTGGTATGGTCCCCGAATTTCCCATCTACTGGGAGTTGCTAGTTGATGTGTGCCATTGCGAGGTTCGATGCGAGATTCAAGGGCTGGATTGCCTTTTTGAGTATCGATGATCGGTATCCCACTAACTACTAGTACAAGCATGGATCCTTGTCGCTCGGGCAGCCTTACCTATCCCCATGATCTCAACGACTTCACCTTTGAACGCGTCCTTGACGAAAGTAGGCCGATTCTCTGTACCGCCAACTCATCCTTACCACCACTTCTCACCGTCAGATCCGAATTTTCACTCCTTGATCGTGTTTGGGACGTTCCCTGCCCCGCTCAGCACTGCACAACCACCCGACAGAACTTCGGTGGACCGTTCTGACGCTCAGACTGATAGCTCCGGCGAGTCCACCGGTGGTATTCGTCTCCCTGCCATCCTGCGCATCGAGCGGACTGCGTTCTCGCCCACGTTCACTGATCACTTGTCTACCGGTATCGTCACATCCACGAAGCGCATCGGAGATACGGACATTGTGCGTCGGTCCCGCCGATCGTGTATACTCGCCGCGCTCACACAACGTTGAATATCTGGATGTTTTGCGCAGTATTCATGGTGGCATGGGTGGTTGGCTCGCAAGGACGACATACCCGACGTAAAGATTACGGTGATATTCCCTGCGACAGAAGTGCACATTCGAAAGGTGCTTGTGTAACCCTTTCCCCCCCCTTCCAGTGGTTTCGATTTCATGATCAATGCTCATCGACTGCTCCAGTACACAAAACAGGAACGCATCATGGTCACAGAAACGCCCGATCTATACCACGAAGTTGTAGAGCCTTATATCGACGCGTTTCCCGCATCACGCACGCAATGGTACGTTGCAGTAGCATGTATCGACTGACAATGACGACGTTGCTGGTGACGATAACGATCCCATCGCAGGGTCAGAGACATCTTAGAGGGCAGGTCCGAAGCTGGATACGTCCTCTGCCGCACCTCACGCTTCCTCATTGTCCCCGATATGAAATGGGACCCCTCTGGACCGATCTCGTCGCTCTACCTCCTCGCCATCGTATTTGATACTTCCATTCGCTCTCTGCGCGATCTCAGGGGTGGGCCAGACGGCCATGTCGGGATGTTGGAGGAGATCTCCGACAGGGCGTATAGCATTGCAAAGGAACGATGGGCACTTCCCAGAGGCGCGTTACGGATGTACATCCATTACCAACCGTCTTATTGTACGTGGATCTGTTACGTCCGCGGATATGAACGATGTCATCGCTGATCGATACTACGTGGGGTAGATCACTTTCACGTGCATATCGTACACGCGTCGCAGGATGGGATGATGGGTATGGCGGTCGGACAGGCTCATTTATTGGAGAATATCATCTCGATGGTGTGTCGATTTCCTTGGGGGATCGTGATGTCTTCTTGCGTTGTTCTCAAAGAACTCATCGTACAACGATGAACAGCTCAGGCACTCTCCGAACATCCTGTCCGAGCTCACGTTGACGTACGGACTCGGCTCACAGCATGGGCTCTACGATGCGATGGTCGCTGCACAAGTAGGCGCCGAGGAACATGCGAACACAATCGCGCAAGCAGAGCGGATCTTGAGAGCGTTCGTGTAGATTATTAGGTGCGTCCGTTTCTCGAGGACTTGCTCACAGCCTTGCTTCGTTGCGCAACAAGGGGTACCATGGCTCACCTGCACTTCAGCGTGCAGGAAAATGGCCGAGGCCAGACGTGAAGGTTGCTACATAACAAATCGCATTAGACAAAAGCACCTCGAGTGATCATACAGTACGTGACGCGTCCGCGGTGTGCCCAGAGTTGCCACGGCCAGCACCCTCCGAGTTTGGTGCGGAATGATGAGCAAACTCGCCGACAGATCAGGAATTACTTCACGAAATATATAATGAAGCTGAGACGGTCAAAAAAAAGTCAATTTGGGTACAAAGCGACAAAAAATACGCAGTTCGGATGTTGCAACGCGGTCGACTGGTCCCATACACGGAAGTGGGAGCTTGGGCAACCATTCAACCAAAGTAATTATATGCTAACGATGTTGGCCACCCGTTTGCGGTTAACAGCGAGTTACCTTCGTCGACTCCCTGCAGGTCATGCATTACTCCTAGGCATAGCTTCAGTCGCTAGTGTTCGCCGGAAGATATACAACATACCAAACGGGAAGACAGCCTCGATCCATGGCGTTTTCTCCACGAATGCAATGACTGCACTTTGAAATGCATAAATATCAGACATCGAAGCTTGACCACCGCTACCGCTAAAATTCTGTGACATCAGGCATTGCATTATCAGCACTCGGGTTATTCGGTAGTCGGTGGAACAAATGTCCCGCAGCCCTACCTGGTCTGCGAACTCGGTGACCCATATAGGTTTATTGTATGTCTCGTGCAAGGCCTCGGCGTGTTCGATGAATTCTCCCGGGTTGGTACCGTAGAAATGGAACGCGACGGCGTCAATCTGTCATAAAAGTTCGAGTATCACTCGACTCAGATGGTGACACAAATCCTTACCGTACAATCGGTGCACCCTTCGACAAAGGATTTCATCCAATCAAGTCCAGCTTGATCGTTTGTGCACGCCGGAGAGATAAGATAGTATCCCTGGTATTTGAGCGGGTCTATGTATTGCTTCCACAACGAGATACCGTCCTGGGGGCTCATGTTTGATTGGGACGGTTCGTTTGGTCTAGGGTGGTCATATCACTGCAAGTGCGACCCAAAGAAGTCGTAAAACATACTCGTTCATCCCGAGAACTTTTGTTGCGTAGCCTTGAACTACCATGCTCTTGAAAGTGTCTACCTGATCCCATCCCCATAGCATCGGGATACCCTCCAATCCAAGGTCGGATGCGGTAGATGGCAAATATGGGCTCCAAGTATATAGACTAACAAAAACGTTAGCACACGCACAGACACCTCAAATGAATACTCGAACTAGCGGACTTTCGGGCGGGCGAAATTCGCAAGGTAAGAAGCGTCGCCGTTGGGCCACGCCAACCCCCATTTCTTGGACTCGCCGGGGGTGACAAAGGTTGTATTGGACGACACTGGTGAACCTGTCGGCGTTTTCGAACCATGGGAATGCTCAGAAGCGTTGCAACGCTTCACGAGATAGTTACGCCCACCACGCTTCCGCTTCTCGTGTATGCCCTGTCCGTGAATAGAGGTGCTTTTGTGTTCGTCAAAGAACGGTCTGAGATGGGTTGCGTCGGTCTTGGGTTCTGCGAGTGTTCGACTTGGTATAGTGGACAGGCAGAACCAGAAGACGAGGGAGGGGAAAAGAAGATGTCTGATCATTTTAGATCCTCGCCGTGAACCCAGGAATCGATGGCGAGGACACAACTCCCAAGTCGAGCACACGCTCTCTAGCCACGGCCTGACAAAGGAGCAAAAAGTTGACAAAGTTGATGTTGGCTGGCGTCACAACCATGTTGAACGCCAAAGCTGGACCTAAGGAATTCAGAATAATCCAACCCATCAACTCCGATTTGACGTGAACAAACAAGAAAACGGATGGGATCGTGGCAGAGTGTTATAGATGCTTCAAGTGGTAAGTATTGCAAAAGATCAGCGGTACTCACCACATACACACTTGGTGAGAAATTACCTGAGGGCATTTTATGAAACTGCCTGTCTCACAGAGCCCCGTAATGGGCCAGATCTGTTGCCATTGTCTTTACATTATTCCCTTGAGAATGATGAATGCTGCTTGGAGTTTGTATCCGACCTGTCCAAAGGGGTGACTCTGTCCAATATAGCCGTCGTTACGGATTCTGTTCTAATGGATTCGTGTGAAAGTGTACTCTCCTTCATTACCCTCACTCCACCAGAAAGACTACCGAGAATTCTTCAAGACGCATGCCATGTTCAAGTTCTCGCTCTACATCCTTAGAATGAACTCAGCCACTGACATCCACCAACGATTCGCCACCAAGCAGCCCTCTGTCGGCGTCCGCAACACCTACCCCGAGTTCACACCAACGAGTGATTAACGTCGCTTTATTAATGACAGGCTTCTGTATGGTCCTGCAGTCGTTTCGGCTCGTTCGAAACTGGAGACCATGGATGTGTCTCCCACTTATGTCGACCACCTTGTACGATCCTCGCTAACGTTAATAAGTGAGTCCCTCACGACCAATTCCAGATACGAGCCATTCGACCTCCAAGGGAGGTTAACGTGAGATGGGCTCAAGAAACGCGAACCATATCAAGCATCGTCCTTGATGCTGCTGAAACAAGAAGAAACAGCCTACAGGAAGGAACTTGTAAGGGCGCAGAGGATGATAGCTCTGCTGAATGACAAGGTATCAGTAATGTCGCGCAGGACGAACGACGCTGACGTCGGAACAAACTGATCCTTGATATTTTGTTGGAGAGTATAACGGATGCGGACTCGGAGGGAGATTGCAGTCCAGCTGATGCACAGCACCCCATAGAAATATTCAGCTAGTGCGGCCGTATGAGCACCCAAGTTGACTTCTTCCAGACGTACTATCATCTACCAAATCACTTGGTTTATCACATTTCACGTACACGCCCAAAGTAGGTTCACGGGGAATAAACGATTGACGGAAATCACAAGTGGAGTGTGTGATGGATACAATGCGCAGACTTGGGTGAGATATTCAGACCGAAATTGATGCTGCTTATGGTAGGTCGAGGAGTGAGTATCCGCGTGATATAGTTTGCTAGATGCCAGCTAGATATATGTAGGTCCTCCTAGGAATGCTTGGATGACGAATCAGAGAGCCTCAATGTCCAGCGTAGGACAGACGGTTGTGGCGATACACTGCACTGCTGTTGCGCGTGACGTCTGATTAACATGAAGAGAATGTCTCCTGAATCTTGTTTAGGTGTTAATCATTCACTCAAGCTATTAGTACTGTCTGATCAAAAGGTTCAGGACGCCTTTGTCTGAGTGTTCGATCCCTGATTGAGCTGTTGACTGTAATTACTACGGTGGTCCAAATGCACTTTTAATCAATGCGCAAACAAACCACGATTGTAGAGCATGCACAACACAAGCTCATAGGGATGCACATGGTTGAACGTGGATGAAGATATCTTGCCGTGTGAGGATGCAACGGCGGAATATTTCACATCTTTTCATATATTGCATCCATTAACAAGCTGCTTCTTCATCAGAGACCTTAGTATATACTACTGACGTGGATGATAAAGAAACTATTAACTATGAACATAAAGTAAATATCGTTGGAGGTACAACTCAAGTAGTTGGAATGCATGTAGGCAGCATTGGTGAATATATAGCCATTGATGGGAATGTGGTATCCGTTGAGCAGTATTGAAACAGGCTATTGCACGTCCGCTTTCTGACACACTGGCGAGCCAGTTGGTAGTGCACGTTGTTTGGACTCTATGGCAGCGGAAGCAATTGGGTTGGGAGCGTGTTGATTGGCTCTGTTGGCCAGCGCACCTTTCGTGGCATTCCCATTTGGTGTGGACACAAGTTTCACCGGATCTGTATCTGTGGGAGGGCCCAGAGGGGGTGCAGGAGATAGAGAACTGCTGACAGTACCATTCACCAATGCAGTGGGCATGGTGATAACCTGCGGTGGAGGTATCTGGAACAATGGAATGGCCGGAATCATGTTCTTTATTTGCGGTGGTCCAGGAGGTCCCAAAGCTGCAGTATGGGGGATATGGGGGGTAGCAGACTGAGGCTGTAATGCCTTCATGTGCGTCTGCATCATGATAGGGATCCCATTAGGAACTGCGGAGAGTGGCACCGAAGTCATTTGCTGTGATGTGGCAAGCTGTGCGTCTCTGCAAATGAACGGTTGTCGTGTACCACTTCTAAATGGGACAAATGATTGCTGACATCCTTCCGTTGAAACGAGTACCAGTGTTGCGTCATTGTTGATTTGCATTTGGTCTGACTCGGTAAGCAGTGTCATCAAGTGACGAAGGTGTTTGGGTGAAAAGTCGTGTGTCCAGCGACGATGACTCTGATGATTGCACTGAACGAGGGATGGCTTTCCAGTATCAGCGAGTGTAGAGGAGTGACGGACGCTGGTACGGGTTGTGACACATAGCTCATCAGAATCTCTGCAAAAAGGTAGGGAGGAGGGTTCGATCGAAGCCTGATCTCGATGATATCTTCATAGCCATGATCCTGTTCTTTGCGTTGCACAAGATCGTGTTCGATTGCGGCATTGATGAGGGTGAGATGCTCTCTCGGATGAATAGCAGCTTCGATCTGGAGTGAAGGTCGTCGCTTTCTCTGGTGCGGATCTTCAGGCCGGTAATGCGGCTGTAGGAGGTAGGTCAGTCAACATCGAAAAGGTGTGGAATACATTATCATACTTCGTTGATTCTACTCTTGGTTTCTTTGCAACCTGATCTTTCCTGTGCAGCAGTTCTGCATCCTCCTTGGTTCAACCCGGGGCTGGGAACTTGCGCTTTAGCTCTGCGAATTCGAGCCTTTTCTCCCAGGCTTGCACGGCTTGCTGTACATTTTCTTTCTTCAGATTTTCGCGCGTCAAAGGTGTCTTGGCGAGTTCCTGCGACTGTGCGAGCTCGATTGTAAACAAAAGAGCTTGTTCGACGACATTGCCTGTGATGCTTGTGTCTTTCGTACGGACTTGATTTTGCGACAGCAGAAGCATATGTAGGATTTGTTGATAACGTCTGCTTCGTCGAACTAGATCCATGTCAGACAGACAGGATGGGGTATGAGCGGGTACCTACGTTAAGGGTGGGAATGATCCGGTGACCACCTCATTCGATCCGGCATTCTCTCCAGTATGGGTAGATCACCTTTGCCAAACATAATAAACGCACTGGTGGTGGTATCCAAATTGAAGCGATAAAGCTGGCAAACACGGAGGGAGGTAGTGGGGATGAGAAAATATCTTGATAGTCCAAGAAAAGAGAAAATGTGATTCTGGACCCCAATTCCTGAAGCAAAATCGCTAGTCAGTACATGATTCAATCGCGTTAGGCCGAGTGACATACATGACGGAGAAATTCAGTCTTGTCATGGGTTACCTTCTCGAAGATGCCCAATGCCAGCTCGAACTTGTCTTCCATGATGGTGACAGCCAAGTTGGGCAGACTCCAGCTCCTTGCCTTTCACTGGGGGCAAGAACATATGGTAGCACCTGATGTGGAGACCGTGCCTTACATGCTAGCTCCCTCTCCACAAGCCTCCTCGTTATTGCGGTCAAGCCATTCCTTGTCACGCTCACCTACGCAATGCGTGAACGAATCTATGAGGCCGCTAGAGAGAGCTTCTTCGACTGTTTCTGAGGAGCGCACGTACGCATCCGGTTGCATCCATTGATTAGAGGGGTAAAGCTCAGCATAATTATCGACCAGACCTGTTGAGTCCGGTGTGGGGATATACACTGCGGGAACCGGAATACCTTTGTCGGCGGTTGCTCCCCGGGTCGAACATCCCAAAGATTGGTGGTGCTGCAATGCTGCAGAGAGCACCGCTTGCAGGTGCTGACAATTCTGGCCTTTTCCTTGTCTTCATCGAATGACAAGGTCTCCACATCAATGCTAGTGACTGTGGATGACCCTGAGACGAGTCTTATTTGTGACTTGCCAGTAATGTAAAAATTAAATTTGGAGGTTGAAATGTTGAAAGCCCATTTGATCAAGCCTCACAATTTGTGACGAGAATACACCAGACAGATCATGATATTGAGTCACGGGAAGTCAACATAGTGTTACAGATTACTGGGTGGCAGTGACCTGCATCAAACTCGTTTCATGCAGTCAGAAGCAACAACCCGAATGGATTTAATTCTATCACTTGCAGCAGTTAGAACCTTTCAATACTCTAGGGCCCAATGACCCTTAGTATGACCTATTACCCTTCCAATTTTCAGAATTTTCCATTAAGAAATTCAAAAGATATTAATGTTTTTTCAAAACATAGCTCTGTTACTATCTACAAGTACATGGCTAATGAAAATATCTAACTTAGTAAATAATACGTATATAGTTAAGTGCCAGTGAGAGAAAGTGAACATGTGACCAAATCCTACACAGCCTTGTATCACATGACTAGTGTTCCATAACATTCCATGGAGTTCCATGAGATTCTATAGTGTTCTATAGTATTCTATGGATCAGTCATTATAAGCTTGGCATTTGTAAGGAAAGTCTTGGCCTATGTCAGCAATCTCTTGGCATTTGTAAGCAGCCAACCCTTCTGATTGGTTAGCCAAGCCCCTGTATTTATCTATAAAAGGAGAGCCCCTCAGGCCACCAAGAGAGCAGACTTTCTCACTTAGAAATTGTCTCACCCAGAGAACTTCTCTCAAGGAGAAGAATTCTCACACCACTTGGAGTACCCCTTACAGGCAACCCACAGAGGACCTTAAGGAGGATCATCTCCATTGTTTGGACTGCTAGTTAGATTGTTAGGAGTAAAGACTTGTAGCCAATAGTGCACAAGTAAAATAGGACACCTTTTGGGAGAAAATCCTAAATAGGGCAACAAAAGGGAATAGATCCCCAACACTCTAATACTACTAGAACCTAAACAACCCTGCTACTCTGCTGACTGCCCACCTAGAGGGATAAGTGACAGTACAGCCAAACAAAGCCTGAATTTGCCTTCTCCTTAGCAAACAATAAGATTGAGTTACTATAACCCATCTGAGTGACCTAAGTGAAGTGTGAACCCATTCTAGTGTATCACTGGATATTCCCAACTACCAAGTAATTGCCTTTTATAGTAATTAACTTGGAGTACCAGCCACAAAGTCATTGCCTTGTATAGCAATTGACTCATTTGACCTTCTAAACTATTCTAACAAATCCTAGCAACCTAGTAGTGTTGACTAGCATACATTTAGACATGTTTACTGTTGTTTACACTTGTTTACACCACCAACACCTTACTAACCAGACCACAGTTGAATTCACTCAATTTCAATTCTTCAACGTTTGTTGGGAATTGGCGAACAACCCGTGCACTTAGTTACACTAAGTACCTAACTGACTCACATCTAGTTGACCTAGATATTGTTTCATCTAGGAGGTATATTTCCCCTAGCTTACAGTGTTCTAACCACGGGAGGCAAAGCAAAAGTCTGGGAAAGCCCATCTCTTTGTTGTTTCCATTGCTTTCACCTGCATAGAAGTCAGCGGGGATCAATAACGTCTGCTCGACAGTAGCTTTAAATTGTTTCCAGATGGCTTGCCAGGAAAGGGGCGTCTCGGGCACCTTATCGTCCTCGTCTTTTAGTACCCAACTCAAGATAAACTCCCCTTCCATCGGAATTAGTGCATTCCAAAGTGGCCAGTCACCGTCAGGGAATGCCGGGAATGAGGCAACGAAAGCCATCCAAAATAAATCCCGCATCAAATGGTAACATTCCGGGTATTTGTTCTTGTGACATGTATCTGCCAGCAAATGGCGCTCAATTTCTTTCGCCAACCGCTGCCACTGGCATGTGTCAGAGGGCTCAAAGTCAGATGGAAGTGGGAGGAAAGGGAATATGGTCTACCAATAATAAGAACGTGCATGGGATTCAATACTGCAAGGGACTCACAGGATTCAAGGGTTCCAATAGTGTCGACTTGTGTGTAGACACATTATGTACAATAGGTAACAATCCTGCCCATTCATCTGCGAGGCGTATGGAAACTTGCACAGGCTGAGGTGGAGTGTCAGCAGTTGCAGACCTTATCGCACAAGACGACCTACAATGCACTCAGGGACATCTTTGAAGCAAACATTGCCATGAAAACGAACAGAAAGATCAAGTGGATTGAGAGTAAATCCATGAGGGCGGTGAGTGGTTTTGACATTGAAGGTGGTTGACATTGTTTCAGAAAATACAGGTGGGAGCGGAAGATGGTATCAACGTGGTTTGTTGAAAACCAAACAGTGAAACGTCAAGCATGGATTGCTGGCAAGGTCATGTGACTCATGTGACTCACCACATCTCATTGATCGTCTCTCACCCGGCGCACAGAACCAGATTTCATGGCGAGGTCTTCAAAACCCCTTCCTCTTGATCCAAATGGTATGGCAGATTGAACTTAATGTTCTGTGAGTCTAACCTCTTCACAGCGTTCACTGAAGTTAGCCATAATCTGCAATATGTCATATGCAAAGTGTGTCCGGCTCACAATGGTCAGAAAGTCATGCGGCGCTGCCACGTTGCAGACCATGCAAGCTTAATGAAGCATCGGCGGAATCTCGAGAGAGAAATTCGAAAGGAGCCTAAGGGATAGTAGACATGACTGAGGCTTGGAACTATCGAACGATTTTAGTCTATGGCCACACTGTATGAGATGCAAGATGAGATGGAGGGAAATCTGTTGGCACTACCTTAATCTACTGTAGAAAAGTTAGGAAATCCTTTAGTACCATTGAGCCAACTTTAGGATGAATTTCAAGTAGAACGTACCATATTCTTGAACAACTACTTTGACGAGATGCAATGGAAAATCGAGGGGGTGAACCCCTCTTTTCCAGCATTCTTCCACCCCTTGAGGAAGAGCTAGGACTTGAAGACAACAGTGGAGAGCTCCCGCCAGTACCAGATATCGAGGCAATCTATGCTGACTATGGCATAGATGTTGATGGTCTGTATTTCTGTCAATATCCAAGCTTTTGCTGAGTCTTGTGCAGCCGTTGCTAATAGGACTATTCCGAGTCACCACACCAAGTTGAAAGCGGTTTCAGGCGTCTCCCCTGAAGAGCCATTATATCCTTGGAAGTCAATGCTGGTGAGTTCATACAAAGTATAATGGTTAATATTTACTGACATATGTGCAGGAATTCTTGACTCACCTCCTCTTCAGTTCACCTCATCTTAGGTTCTCATACCCACAGCAAGCTGCAGTCCTGGAATGGGCGAGAGATCTTGGAGCACCTGAGGTGCCCTCGATGTATGCTGTGAAAAAAACGCAGGAACGTATCATGAATCTGCTTGGGACTCCAACGGAAAAGGTGACAACTGCATTTGGTAGTGTGTTCTACCTAAATGCTATTAGCAAGGCGATCGCTATGGTAAGTGAGAGTAGCTGATTATATTTTTTCGTTTGCTCATGGTAGCCCCTGGATATAGGATTTCACAAATCCTCTTACACGGTGTGCAATGCAAGAATATCCTGAGGATGGACAAGGCCATATGTCGCAAGTTCACCATGGGAGCAAAATGCTCGAAGATCTTCTGGATGGTCTTGCACCTCCATGTGTCCGTGTTGATCACACGATCTATTTTGTCAACGAACTTCTTCAATAGTCAATGGGTCAGTACTTCATACCAAATAAATTCTTTCAAGCAAGAATGTCAGTGGAAGGAGGATCGATGGAGCCCACTATCTTTGCGCTTGGGAACAAAGTTTACAAGATCATGGTTCGTCTTCACTACAATTTTGTGATATTTCATATTCATTGTCTTTTCACTTTCATTGCAGGATGCATTCACAGTTGATCCGGAAAGGGTCATTATTCCAGTTTCGACATTTTTCAACACGTTCGAGGATCTCCAGTGCCGGGCTGGCGAGTCTGGCATCAAGTTCACAGGTATGTCATATTGTTTTGAAGACACACATGTCAAGTCTAAATGCTTTCTTTAGCTTCCTTTGCTGCATTTTCCAATCTAATGCCAAACCCGCTTCGGATGAAATCAGGTGGACGGATGGTCTACACCGTTCCCTTAATAGTATTCATGGATGACGTGTCGGGAAACATCTCAAAGCAATGGAACAAGCACCATGTAGTCTACATGTCAAATGCTTTATTGCCATGGGAGATGCTTGAGCAGGAGTTTTCAATTCAATTCATATCGGGATCACCACATGTGACACTGATGGAACTGATGCAAGGCATCAAGGAGTCAATCCAGTAAGTTTGTCTATTGCAAGTTACATACTTCTTACTGAGCTCACTTACAAGGAAAGCGACCGATAACCCCATTGTGACGTTTGATGTCAAGAATTAGGAAGAAGTCATGCTCATTCCATATGAGCTGATCGTTGCCGGTGACAACCCAATGCAAGTGGAGGAATGCAGCCATGGTGGGCTAAAGTGCAATTATTTCTGCCACACTTGCAAGGTTGGTGGTACAAATGTCGAGAAGAAAACGGACACGGGATACGGTGATATCTTTCATGTATTACTTAGACTTTCTTGTCTTTACAATGGGCTAACCACTCTTTGTTCAGTGCGGCGAGTTGCATACATCCGAAGAAACCCGTGCTCAAATCAAACACCAGATTCAGCTTTCCAAGCTCTCTGGCGGAATAGAGAAAGTCAGGATTGCTGTTAGCAAATCTGGCATTTGAGATGCTGCAACCACTGCGATAGTAAATCGGCTCCTCGAACTTGGCAAGGTTCTTTGGAAGCAAACAGCCAGAAAGCCTGTACTCTCAGAAGCTGACATTACTGCGTGTTTAGAAAATGAGTTGGATGTACTGCTCGGGGGCCAATCAATTGACGATCGTATCAACCCACTCCTCGGGATGTGAGGGTTGGACATCCACAAGGACACCCCGACTGAAATCCTCCATACTATACTCCTTGGTGTCGTTAAGTATTTTTGGGGCCAAACTGTCTTCATCCTTGACAAGGCTCATTCTCTTGGAGTATTTCAGACTCGCCTGGAATTGATTAACAAAGATGGACTGAACACTCCAACACTTGGTGCCGATTACATCGTGAGGTATAAAGGTGGTCTTATTGGAAAACACTTCAAGAGCCTTGCACAAGTCATGCCCTACCTTATTTACGACCTCGTCCCAGAGAAGGTTCTCCAGGGTTGGTTAGTAATGGGAAGGCTTGTCGTTCTTCTCTGGCACACTGTAATCGAAGATACAGAACACTATTTGGTCAGCACTCCTAGGCTCACTGCTAAGCATTATTCCATTCCTTATTTGTGACACTCTTAGGCTGAGCTATCACACGTCATTGATGACTTTCTCACCATCAGCGCACAATATGCACCAAGTATCTTGGTGACGAAAGCCAAGTTTCATTTCCTACATCTTCCCATGTTTATCAGGCGCTTTGGCCCCACCATTCTTTTCTCAACTGAACATTATGAATCATTCAATCATATTTTTCGTCTCGCAATGATTTATAGCAACCGCCAAGCACCGAGCCGCGATGCATGTCGACTTTTGCTGAATAAGATCATGTGAAACACATCGTCACAGGCGGGGTCTGGCATGACCCTATAGCGAAAAAATGGATCAAAGCAGGACCAGGCATCATCAAATATATTGATGAACATCCTCATCAACGTCGTATGCTTGGTTTTCCCATTGGTGAAACATCTCCAGAAGTTGGTTTGTATCTCTCATCGCTTCGCTATGCACTTGACAGCCCGCTGATATTGCCTGGAGGTGTGGCACACTTACCGACATACATAAATGGAAACGGAAAACCAGAAATTGTATCCCCAGTTGATTGGAAGGAAACACAGGCTGTGCAATGTATCGGCACAGCACTCATCACCCCAAGAATGCAGGGAAATCCATTTTACCAAGCCACGTCCTTCACAGCAGCGCAAGGGGACAAGCCCAAGGTACAAACTCACGTTATCATCAACCATCATGATGGGTATCGGATTGGTATAATCCAGAGATCTTGGTCCCCTCTGAGCGGCATCTCGCCTCTCATGTTGTAATCAGTCTGTTCGAATTCCTTCCTGACCTGCATCCTCACCTTCACACCCCATGCATCAAGTATCCAATGTCAGAAGAAATTGTTGTCATTTCCCCTCATGTAAGCACCCTTTCAACGACATGGCAAATGTAATGTCATGATCATCTGATTCAAATTCATCAGAATGTTGTCTGTGCAGTCAATGTTCAGCATGACTGCATTACTTCACGTTGCAATTCAACAAGGACTATACCCGAATGACAAGAACGCCTGCTCACATCACGAAACAAGGTACTGATTGATCATGCACCCACCAATATCTATGTTGTCAACATATTTGGACTTCACAATTATCAATACATTAAGGCAGCTATTCCACAGTTGGTTTGTGATCAGATCCATGTGCTATTTATTACAGATCATGCTGCATTACAGTTGCATGCCGCCGATCTACTGCGTTCAAAGAAGGGAAACGACACACCTGACGCTATCCCGAACCATGGTGAAGAATCGTCAGTCGAGCAACCAGCATTTGAACGCACAAAGAAGACACAAGGAAAAGGGAAGGGAAAGGCAAAAGCACCACTTATCCAGTCTGCCAGAGAGAGTGCCAACACTGGTCCCTCCAATTCATCTGAACCCGTCATCACCAAGGGCTCACCGGCAGGACCATCATGCCTGTATCACATCAGTTCCAATCCACACCTCCCCTCTTTATCACATGTTTTACCTGCAGCTGGTGCTGTCTCCGCACCTTCACTTACTTGCGGTGCTCATGTTTCCCATCCTTCCCCACCTGCTGGACCTTCTGTGCCATATGGAGCTTCGGCTCAAATGATTATGTATGGCACTGCTCCGGTGTTCGTCCAACACACTGCATCACTAAGTACGTACTCCTATTCCACATTAGCAGTGTGTCACAGAATGTTAATGGCCGTTCTGGCTGTTCCAGGAGCACGTACTATCCAGCATAATAAGTAGCATTGTACTTAGATTCCGTATAATCCACATGTCATTGTGTCAACTCCTGTACATACCCACAAATAACCGTGTTTGTTGAGAAGTGCTGACAAACTGTTTCTGCAACATGACTTCTCTGGGTTTTAAGTCATCCGTCAATGAATCTCTTTTCTCACCCTTCGCAGGTTTGGCTTGCCCATGAGTCTCCTCTCCCAATTCCGACTTGAGCAGGGCATACCAAGGAATATGGGCAAAGGGGCACCAAGTCGTGGTCGTCGCCAAGAAATGACCTACTCAGGCACACCACCGCCAGCAGATTCCCGTTCTTCACCTTCATATAGCGGTTCACCTCGCTGGGGTAGTCAATCACCTAGGTGTGATCCTGTGAATCAGTTTGACCAACGTGGGCGTTCCCCAGCTGAAGATAACCTGGAGCTAGAACGTCTCACAAAACAGCGGAAATTACATGCACTTGATGTTTGTCGGGAGAATCAGCTTGAGGATGATGCCCTTGAGCAATTTTCACAGGTTGGTAATTATTGTCTTCTTGTTTCAATGGGTATACCAAATACTTCTAGCTCGATGTGGCCACAATGCTCATCACATTGCATGGAAAGCTTCTGGCAGTCGAGCGCATGAGGGAAAAGGATTATACACACATCTTCATCCATTCCAATCAATTCAAAGTAAGTTAATCATACTTTCATCACAACTCTCACTCACCGGATAAAGGAAATTATGAAAGATCGCTTGCGTTCATGCTTGCTCTCTCCGAATCTGACAGGATACCTCATGGAGCTCCCTGAGAACATTTGGGTACATCTGAAAGCATCGGTAAAATATTCACTAATTCATTTCGTTTTTGAACTAGGCATTCATGAAGAAAAACCTCACGATCTTTAAGATTCCTCTGAAAGTGCTCAAGGATCCCAAACTATCTGAATATATCGACAGTCTTATGAAAAACGTATTGACTAAGCAAAGGGCAATTATAAAGACCAAGGTATGTGACAAACGCTGATACTAATGCCAACGTCATCACCTACATCACCATATATAGATCACGAGCAGCATCAAAGCAAAGTCCCATGTTTCTCTCCTTGCAAAATCTCTCGCTCAAACCAGATACTATGAGGTGACAACAAACCAATGGGTGCGTTTTGCGTTCTTGGTAGGCACGGGTGTTCATATTTGCACAGTTCACTCACCCTTGCACCATAGCACAGTAGTATGGTGACTTTCAACCAACATGTTATGAATTGGATGGCAAAGAAGGTCGCGATGCTGAAGGCCAAGGAGAACACACTGGCATCAGTAGAAGGGGACGACAATGATGAACCCCCAGCTGATGACGAGGAAGATGCTGATCCCCACAAGCAGAAGCCCCACATATGGAATGCGACTGATTTTTGGGAATACATTGACATTCTACTCACTGAGCTGCGAAACTCTCTTGAAGAAAGTGAGCCGACTTTGGATGGTCGTAAGACGCAGCTTGATCAGTAAGTCTGGGCATCAGCACACCTATATACATAATTAATCACTTCATTTACAGTTTTTTTTACATTGTGCCTCCAGGCAGACCTCAGAAGCCAACCGTCTACCAAACGGAACGCTGGTATCCCCGCAACTGAGCAGGTTACATCCAAATGGCAGCGAGCCATTCACCAGGAGCTCGTGTGGTAGTTTCTGTCATATATCATCCTCCCCCCTCTCCAAGTTCCCCCTCTGACCCCCCCAACAATCCACACTGTCGAATTTATTGATCCCTAATTGCTCACTTGTGCATGCCATGACTCATCACCAATCCCATCGCACCTCCACCCAGTCGCTATATCCTACTGCTACTTACTATTGCACCTTGTTAGTATGGTATACCACTTGATCATAAATCCATTCATTGCATGTCACCATTACTGCCGAGTGTGCTTGACAACCAGTCGAATATATGACCCTTCACCACTCACAAATTAAATTGCCTATGGTTCAACCAGCGTTCAGAGTACACACCTGCCAGCAACCAAGTAGTGAACATTCAATATGATGTGCTGCATGTAATGCAAGACACATAAACTAAGCATGTACCCGATCGAGTGGTGAGCATTCAACTTATCATGCGCTGCAGGTAATGCCCTATCAAGTATTGAACCTTCAACACAATGTGCCGCAGGTAATGCGAGACACACTGACTATTCATTGCCATTTGTATTCCCTGTATACTCTGCAGTTGGTTTATACATTGCTCAAATAGATCCCACTAGAACCTGGATGTGACTGCCTAGCAGATGGTCAACTCCTTGTAGTTTAAATGACCCTTTCAATGGCAATAGGATATTGCTCTGACATGTTAAATTCCTTCGAGAAAACAAAACACCTATATTGCTCACAGGATAGAATTAGCATTATATCTTCTGTTCACTATTGGAAAACTCGGATGCTGGTTGGATATTTGCTCTAAGGTGACCGACACAACTGTCCACAGACATCAATGGCACATCTCGTTGATAGATAGCTGACTAATGATATGGCAGACCACTGGAGCACATGCAATGTGAGATTCCAACTGCCTCCCCAACCAAGGGTAATGTCCATGATTGATAGATCCCTCAGTAAACAAGGGACGGAAAAGAGTGACCACACCCCCAGGTGACATCAGCCCAACATAAACCAATTTTATTGTCCGCAGGACGTCAACTTATTTTGGGCGTGTAGTTGCGGAATCAGTGAAACCCCCATGTGTTCATAATTATTCAATTGTGACCCCCCATCAAACCCGAAAAAGGAAGTCAAGCAGGTTTCGCCTACCTTCGCTGTACACTGGGACGACTCCATGCTCGGGATCGAAGACTACGGTAGCGACGTCGAGAGCGGCGATGAAGGCTTGAAAACGACGACCCCAGCAACTTCCTCCTCGTCGCTCCTCTCGAAACTCCCTCCACCGACCTCCAAGTCGACGTTCGCACTTCCCCCTCCAAAGTCATCCTCCTCCTCCTCCCTCTCTCTTCCTGCACCTTCGAGTTCGACTTTTAGGACGAACACGGGCGGAAGCGCAGCACCGCCGAAACAAAAACGAACCAAGAAAATCGCCATCAATCTCCCTTCCCTCCCTCCCGAAGACGAGGAGGATGGTCCACCAGCGAAGAAGCCCCGGGTCGCATCGAGCGCAGGCGAGGGCGAGGGGCCTGCTGGTGCCGGAAAGTCTTCCCTGCTCAGTATGCTTCCCGCGCCGAAACGGCCAGTGCCTGTGATCGAGAGGAAGGAAGAGCGTGTGCTCGGGGGCGGAGGTGGCCCCGGGTTGGTGTTTCGTACGTCCAAGAGCGCGGCACGGCGTCACGACACCGCTGCTTTCGCGAGCATGGACGGACCCCCTGTCGATGCGGAGGACGGGGGAGAGGCAGAGGTCGAAGGACCTGTTGACGTTTCGGGGCCGTCGACGTCGTTCGTTCCTCCCCATCTCAAGAAGGGCAGGGGGAACATATCTCTCGAGAGCGAAGGTCCCTCCACGATCCCCGCTTTGGCATCCACGCAGCCCCGGAAATCAGCAGCGCCGCCCGTGGATTTCTTCTCGCTGGGTTCGGGCACGCCGCCTACCAGAACACCCACACCGTCTAGATCCTCCGCGCCACTGGCAGCCGTTCCGAGCGCACTGTCCGCGTCCTCGTTCTCCGCATCTTCCGCCCCTGCCATCTCTACCTTCCGACCACCCTCGCCCACGTTGGACGATCCCCACCCGGGCTATTACCAGCTTCCCTCTGGTGCATATGCCCCCTACGACACCGAATACTACGCCTCATATGCCAAAAAATGGAAGGCAGAGTATGATAAACATATTCGTGCGCTCGAGAAATCTCAGTACGAGCCTGACGCAGACGGTGCTCAGAACGTTGATATGGCTGCGGAGATGGAGAAGGCGCGCCGGGAGATCAAGGAACGTGAGGATAGAAAGGCGTTGACGACGGGCATGGCTGGAGAGAACGAAAATGGAGAACAAGCGATGCCCAAGATGAATGTCAAAGGCGCCAAGTTGGGCTCCGTGGCAAGGTCGAGGCATCAGCTGACGACTTTGCTGACGGAGGCATATTTGAACCGGGATGCACTGGAAGAGAGGATTGCGCAAGGCCGGAGGAACAGAAAGGAAGCCGGTAATAAGTACGGTGAGTGCTCACACCTGCAGTATATTGTTAAAACTAAATGCATGCAATGTAGGTTTCTAGTATCTATATGTATAGTATCTACTGGAAGAGAGGGGAGATGCTATGCTACATTTGTTGGACACTCCACTGGATCCTCAATGATATCGATATCTAAGATATGCATGGATTATGGCCAAAAAGCCGCTCATCGTCCAGCTGAGAATTCTGCAATGTGTGCAATCAGTGTCTTGAGTGCCCAACACGGGTGAATAACACGAACTGGTCACACTCTTTGTGCCCTCGCTGATGGCATGTTTTGCGAGTTCACCCGGTAAGATCAACCTTACCGCCGTCTGTACCTCTCGAGAAGAAAGGGTTGATTTCTTGCTGTACGTAGCGAGCTCTAGGCACCACCATTCAGCTCAGACACGCGTCGACTCAATAGTTCTATCCACTCACTGCTCGCCTCGCTTGCGATCCTCTCGAACAAGTCATTCACGAACGAGTTCAAAATCGCCATGCCCTTGTTCGAGATGCCCGTTTCGGGATGGACCTGCCTCAACACTACATCCCAGCGCGGAACCCATCAGCCATCCCCTCCATTGACATGCGGTAACCCGAGCGAAGTGCGAACCCACCTTTGTAGATGTAACTGCTATATGTTTCCTTTCTCGCCTTTTTCCTCCTCTTTGGTTCTTGGGTTCCACTCGCGGCGGCTTCACGACCACGGGGCTTGGTGATTGAGGAAGCGGCGGTGGATACGGGGGCTTTGTTCGCTTTGTTCGCGGGAGCTTTGGCGGCCTTGGAAGGGGGAACGACGCCGGATGTTTTTTCGGTTGTCTGGGGGACGATGTTGCGTTGGTTGATTAGAAGTCGATAGTTGACGAAAAGAATAGAATGTTACCTTGGATGCTACGGCCATGGTAGTCACACACTCTGATCAGATGGAAGACTGGAGTAGAGAGCGACGAAACGTCCCGACGCGCCTCAAATAGACGCGTCGCGTCGGGGTTGGAATCGCGTCAATTTATACTGCGGCCGCCTCGCGTTCCAGTACGTCTACACTAGGTAGCACAACTGTACCCAGGGAACATTAGAATACGTATATCTATGGGAATATCGTAGGTATATCCATCCGTCGTGCTAGTATTCCGTGTAGGACTCGGACTCGGACTCGGACTCTGACACTGACTCCTTGACCACCAAAATGGACGCCCCACCATCCTTGGTCACCCGGGCGCGGGTCTTCATCAAGATCATTCGTCGACCGAATTGATTGACCGTCAATGGAGGCTTCCGAGTGGTCTCTCCTGACGACGTCGATGTCGTGGCCGGCGATGAGGACCTTCTATCCGTTCCAGAATCATTAGGGAACACGCCCATTCCAGACGGAGCAAACACGATGGCTTCGCCTGTCTGTCACGATGATGTTAGCACAAGGTTTATTCCTCGTGAACGGCGTCAAGTTTACCTGCAACTTGACGACTTTGTCAAATCCTTCTTCTGTCGAGATGTCTGACGAAACGTGTCGCGCGAAATGGTCCCACCATGCAGGCGAAGAGAATCGGTGCATGATGGCCACCGTACAGAGGTCCAACAGCACAGGAGGAATGATGGTAGGTTCTGTAAGTCACATTCCTCAGATTCAACCCAACGCAGGTCACAACATCCGAATTCTGACCTTGAGTACTGATGAGCACCCGCATCGCAAGGTGTCGTTGTTCACGTGTCAGTGTAAGTAGGGACTTGGTTAATCCGGAGATACCTCGGCTCGTAGAAAGGTACTGAGTAGGCGAGGTCAGCAATGTGCTACGTTATTTTCGAGAGGTAACTTACCTTGTGTGCTTCGTCCACCACCAATACTTTCCCTGTTCCGACCTTCGCTCGTACAAACATCCTCGTTAGAATCTCAAATAAACCACATGCGGATCCTGGGTCGATGAACGGATCCGAAAGGTCGACGATGGTTAATTCTCCGGCTGCAAAGCGTGAAACGGGTCGCGTTGGACGCGTGTCCATGAAAGCATTGAGTAGGGAAAGACGTTGTTCAAGGCCAGCAGTTTGCGCTGGGTTAAAGTTCTTCTCCTCTAACTTACGCAAGAACCTCTGATAGGAGAATGATTCACCAAGTTCTCGGAGGATGCTCTACGAATCAAAAGGCAGGTCGGTCACGAGTCTATGAAGAAGAAAAACTCAACCTACCAGGACAGTCTGAATGTACAACGGCGCGGATTCTGAAGAGCCTACGGCCATCATGGAGAGAAACGCCTGGGCGTCCAACTCCGACTCATTGAACAACAATGGTATCACCTTGACATTTTCCCCCAGTGGCTCGTAGACCGCTTTCATCGTGTTCAGCGATGACTTTGACACGTAGACGCGCACTCTTGGCGTCTTAATGTCAGGATTGGAGTCGGAGGGCACACCAACCCACGCCGCTTCGCTCGGACGGGAACTACGACCGCCCTCGCCAAAGTGAAGGACCAGCCCCGCGAGAGGTTTGGATAGCATCCCGATGGAGCCGAGCTTTCGGATGAACATATTTTCCAGGAGTACAGAGACGGTGTGAGATTTCCCTGATCCCTGTACGCCACATACAATAGCGGAAAAGGGGGCGTTCTAGCAGGAAGGTTGGTTATTCGGTCAGATGAACGACGGGGAGCTAGGCCCTACCGTATTGATGTACAAGCGGGGATCTTTCGGTTCATAGACACTCGATTTTGACCTGTACTCGAGAATGAACGTGTTTGGAAGAAGGGAACGAGATATAAGACTGACTGTATGGAGAGTGCTTCTCCCATCACACCGTATTGCATAGACATCTTTACGAACCCACCCGCGATGTAGGCTTCGCGCGTGATTAGGGGTGCCGTGCGCACTTCGTGCTTTCGACTTTGATCACTGGCATGTTTTTTTTGCAAGTGTTTTAATTCTTCCTACGAGTTGTGAGGACCAAATGGCAAAGGGGCACAGGGAAAAAAAGATAAAGTTTACCTGGCCTGCTCTTACTTCCTGCAAGTTATAGAGTGGCTCAAGTTCTTCTTCGGACTCTTCCTCGGACTCTTCCTCGACCTGAGTTGGCCGTCGTGGCTAGCGGGCAAGCGAGTGGGATGATTAAGAACAGGCCACATTGAAATGCATACCATACAGTCCATACTTCTGACAGGTGCAACCCGATATCGGCGTCGATTCCTAGGAACGGTGGTTGTCCTAAGACTCGGTCTCTTGGCCTTTGAAGCAAGTTGTGTGTCAAGAGAGCGTTCACGCCTTGTACGAGTAAGCTCACTGCGCACATTCGTGGAGAATGTAAATGGGACCGGCTTCGTGCCACTGGTTTCCGCCACAGAAGGCATGACTTGTGGAGCACCAAACTATATAAAACCCCTTGGGTTCTGTACGCGGGTGGCTTCAGGGTACGACTTACCACGAACTGTTAGCTAGGTTAGCGCCGACGAGGATACGAAGATAGAGATGAACTGCTTACGAGGGAGTTGGAACTTGCGCTTTGAGACATTCTACGTTGACGGGGGAAGGAGGAAAGGGTACCAAATTACGCGGCGCGGACGCGTCTGCATAAATACATAATGTATTGTTCGCGAGCTGCCACCGCTTACGCAGCTGTCTGGTTTGATCTAATGCATTTGGTCGACATATGGGTGAGCGAGCAACTTATTGGCATATACACTCTCAGAGCGCAGTGATAGTACCTCCAACTTCGAGAACTTGATCGGCACCCAGTGCCACCCGGGCCCGGGCCCACTCTCAACTTGAAGTCGGCATCCCACTACTAAATCATTTTCACCAGTTTAGTTCACGTATAGTTTTTATACTATACTTACGTGTGGTTCACTTACAGTAGACTATTAACCCTCTGTATATTTGTCGACGTTCGGAATGAAGTAGTGTGGTCCGGGGTTCTACTACGGTCGGATCGGAATCGGAACCTACTGCACTTCATACCACCTGTAGGCGGTGGAGTTGGATACTTTACAGATCCAAGGAGAAAAAGGATCTATTAACCCAGCTACAATAAGCTTGGAGTGTACTGCCCCTTCCTTTTGTTCACAGATAACACCGTCCATGTCAGACGTCCGCTTCGCCAGCCTCAAAACCGACCCTCGGTTCCGCCGTCCCAAAAAACACCACTCCAAGGTCGTTCTAGACGACCGTTTCAAACATCTCTTGGGAGACGAGAAAAAGGGCAAAAAGAAGAGGAGTGCAAAACAAACTGCCGGTGCGTGCACGCCATATCATACGTTCTGCATCGACCTGCTTGTTAACGGTGAACCACTACCCCACGAACAACAGCGAGAGTCGATAAATATGGACGAACGGTGTCGGAGACGCAGGAAAAGGACGATTTGCGGCGGTTTTACAAGCTCGAAGGGGAGGATGGCGAGGAGGATCCAACCGCTGTGCCGACCGTCGTCGATTATGCGCGCGGTGCCATACTCATGGAGTCGTCGGACGAGGAGGAGCAAGACAACGATCTATTACACCACGTTCTCTCAGCGGACGGGACCGGGAGCGACAGCGACGAAGGTGGCTTCGTCTCCCTAGGCACTGAACCGAAGAAGTTGGCAGAGGACGAGGAAGACGTTGAAATCGATCTCGACGAAAACACGATTGCTACCCTGGATGCGCAGGTTGCTGAATACGCCAAGTTCGTCCCGGATCGGGAAGGGGTTGCAGACGTCAAGCAAACGAGGAGATTGGCGGTGGTCAACATCGACTGGGACTACGTTCGTGCTGTCCACTTGTACAAGATTTTTTCGTCGCTCGTATCCCCAACTGTACCTCTTGCATCTGCTTCCACATCGCATGCTGAAAAAACCGCGACCTCCGCTAGCAAGGGTGGGGTAAACCTAACCAGGGGAAGAATACTAAGTGTCCGTGTCTACCCAAGCGAATTTGGAAAGAAGCGGATGGCCAAGGAAGAGAAAGAAGGTCCACCGGCAGAACTTTTCAGGAAGAAAAACAAGAATGTGGTAGCTGAGGAGATCAACGAGAAGACAATCTTTGATACAGGCACCGAAGCGGATTATGATGAGGATGCTTTGAGAAAGTATCAGCTAGAGCGCTTGCGGTACGTCCCTCATCCAGGTATCTTCCATCTACTAGCCACTTTTCTTTGTTTCTCGGCGGAAAGAACGACTGACGAACGTTAAGCACAGCTACTACTATGCTATCATCGAATGCGACACGGTAGAGGCAGCCGCTCATGTATATAACGAGCTCGAAGGAACCGAGCTAGAAAGATCCGCGAACGTGTTGGACCTCAGCTTTGTTCCAGACGACATGACGTTCGACGACGAGCCTCGGTATGTCGCTTTCTACCTTTTCCACGTTCAATCTGGTCGCTAACTCGGGTTGCGCGGTGTTCAGGGATGAAGCTACCCAACTTTCAAACGCGCCGTACAGAGCGGTCGAGTTCGTCACCGACGTGCGTACCCGTAGCGTTACGGTTCACGGTCCATGAAACGCTAACTCGACGCTAGGCTCTCCGTCACTCGAAAGTAAAACTGACATGGGATGAAGACGACCCAGAACGGAACCATATCCTGCGCCGCCCACTGACGAAGAAAGAGATCGAAGAGGACGACTTCCGTGCATATATTGCTTCTTCGTCGTCTTCCGAGGGGGGCTCCGAAGATGAGGATGGTGATGAAGGAAGGTCGAAGAAGACTGGAGCGCGTAGAGCGAAGAATGAGGCCAAGAGCTCCAAGAAGGCTGGAGGAGACAAACTCCGGATGCTCCTCCTTGGGGGAAACGATGACAAACTGCCAGAGGGATGGGGTAACGCATTCGACAATAAGGCAAGCAGGGGAGAGAAGAGCAAATCCGGGGGAGGGCAAGACAGCGATGTGGATATGGAAGTTACTTTCATGCCCGGTCTCAGCCAGACGAAGAACCCAGAGGATGAAAACACCCTTGAGAGGTATCAGAGGAAGATGAAAGAGAAGAGGAAGAAGAAGAAAGAGGAGGCTAGGACGACAGGAGAGGTCGATGACGATGGCGTGTCGACGAAGACCACCAAGTCGCGTTTCGACGACGAGTTCTTTGGCGTAGAGAGCGACAGTGAGCACGAGGAAGAAGCACCCTCCACTCGGTCCGGGAAAAAGTCCACGAAGCCCAGGAAACTCACCGAGTCCTCCAATGCCGAATTAGCTTTACTAGCAGCATCTGACAACCCCCACGGCGAGCCCGCACACTTCGATATGAAAGCCGTGCTCAAAGCAGAGAAGCAGGGTAAAAACAAGAAGTCCAGACACAAACCCAAGAAACGTGACAGGGAAAACGATGTGGACGGCGGACCGGGGGAGACACAGGACGACTTCGTTATTGACGTCAAAGACGATCGATTCGCTGCGATTCGTGAAGATCACCAGTTCGCAATTGACCCTACGAATCCTCTGTACGTCGTTTCTCTCTCTCTCTCCACCGCCTGCGGTATTTGCACGTTAATCACCGACACACTGCCATGTGCCGTCCAGATTCAAAAAGACCAAGAGCATGGTTGCGCTCCTCAACGAACGCTCGAAACGCCAAAAAAGCAACTCCTGCTCGGACCATCCTCCACGGTCTCACAGCCCCCCACGGCAGAACGATCGTAGTTTGCAGAGTCTGGTGGAGAGTGTCAAGCGGAAGAGTACTACTGTTGGTCATAGCGGATTAGGGAAACGGCGTAAGCTCGGAAAGAGTTGAGCATGTCAGGAAATAAGTAGCCCCGGGCTCAGTTTCGATACACTCATCTTATCGCCTGTCGGACCTAACTTGACGACAGAAAGTGGGGGAATCATCTTTCGGTAAGCTCACATAGCGCACGTCTTGATGTGCCATGTCGAAATTCGCCCCATGGTGACTCCTTTTTATAAAAGCTAGTCACTTCTGTGACAGCAACACACTGATCACATGCGAGCACATTTCGTCTTTGGGAGTATAAGTAACAACAAATCCAGTACCAATCGAGAAAGCTGGTCAAGGTGAATGTCACTGGATACCAGGTCATAGAGACCAATGATTGGTTGCCAGCCAGCATATATGCAGCTCAAACCAAATAAGAAGCCTATGATATTGGAGGATTCCTGGAAGAGTGATCATCACATAAGAGGCAGAACAAATGAGCTCGTATGTGATTGCAGGAACGATTCACTCATTCCTTACCTCTTGATTCTACCCGGAGGCACGATGGAATCGGTTATGAAGTGTTACAAGGCGTGGCTGGGGTAACATCCGAAAACACGTCACCTCCAGTCGCCTTTTGCGCCACTCAAACTGCGGAAGAACTCGGCATAGGCATGATCGACATCGAAAAGAAGCTAGAAGAGTCGGTCGGCGACGGGAAGTGGCAGGAGGCGGAGGGTGACTGACCTGTCTTGACTGCTCCTCTGTGATCTCCTCCGAGGCTTTCATACCATTCAGCGTGATTAACCTGCCACAACATCAGGTGACGGAGATAAACCGGACAGACAATGGCTTACCAGCTAACCATCCGACTCCTTCCTTCCCAATCCTTACTGCCTTTGAACCTGGCATAGCCAGTGACGAGCTCTTGCAGAATGGGGTGGAGCTGGTCTTTGGCACGAAGACGCAACTTCAAGGCGTCCATGAAAGTAATGAAGTTCTAGGAATGAAATTATCGATTAGTTCTCGTTAGATACGCTGCTGAGGATGCACACCTGAGTTGTCTCGGCGATCCACTTTCCGGTCTCTGGGCCAGCTTCGCTCGAGTGTTCTACCGTCGCCGGGACACCGACCTTAATGCGATGCAGCGCAGCTGGTGTGTCCATCTGATAAATATCGGCTGGGTGGTACGATCGTACAAAACCAAAGGACGACTACCCACTCGATAACGTGTCATGAACTGCTCGATCGAGGGAACGGAGTCCTTGACGAGCTTAAGCATCGTCATGTACTGAGATAGCAGCCTCGTACACGCTGGCGAATATCTCTCTCACAAGCACGCTTAGCACGCGAGGTCCGCAACGCCCGGAACGGTCAGAGTTGAGAAGGGGGACTCACTCGGCAGCCGTGAGCGCATCGCGGACGTAAGCTCGTTCGAGGTAGTCCAGCGCGACTATTATTCCGAATAGCGTAGCCAGAAGAGAGTATTTCTCTCGTTCTGCGTTCGTAGCGTACAACCGGACCTCTTCGTCAAGGGAGAGAGGTGCCGACATGATGGTAAACTGATAACCCAGAATATATTTCTGGGTTTTTCAAAATGATATACTTAGCTAAACCCTTCCGATTACCGCAAAGAAATATTAGTATCCAACTTGTACCACTACTACTACACCAAAATGACTGAGCCATTGCTCACGAAACGGCTTCATATTTCTGGGCTTACGCCCTCGATAACGCAAGCAGACCTTGAGCGCCGTTTGTCTTCGTTCGGAAAGGTCAAGGCGATGGACGGCTTTGGCGCACGCGATGCTCTCGGGGATCACAGAAAATTCGGGTTTGTGACGATGGAAATCGGCGCAAAGGAGTTGGCAAAGTGTGAGTTATTTCTCTGTTCTATGTTCAAATTTTACTGGACGTGGCGTGAATTCGTATCACTACCATCCCTAGAACAGGATTCTTACGCGTCTGAAATAGGTTTGAACGTGCTCAGTGGGTCGACATGGAAAGGCGCCAAGCTTCGCATCGGCGAAGCGAAACCTGACTTCCGGGAACGGTGAGCGCGTTTCTTTGATCCTATCATGCGCGTGCTTGACTACCCCAGACTCGCTCAAATCAACTCCCAGCCATCGCGACCCGCTCGACCAAAACAAACGCATGCTCGAAACTATGGTCATCCTTCATCCACTCTTGCGCTGACTCCACTCTCTGCCACCACTGCCGCGTCCACTCCAGGATGGATCGTGACTCCTTCCGGCCGCGTCGTTCGCCCGATGCGAATGAGACCCGAGCGACCCTTGGGTCCGATGCGTAGCGAACCCAGTATTTCGAAGGCCAAAGGTGTAAATGGCAAGGTGAAGAAACGGGCCAAACCACCACCAGTACGAGCTCGTCGACGTCTCATAGATCCCACAAAGTGGGACTCGGTGTACCTCAAAGGCGTGTTTTTGGACACTGTTTCCGTGCCTTTGCCTACATCAAAAAGTGTACCTGAACCCCCTATTCCGGTGATGAACGAAATCATGGAGGAAGAGGGAGAGGATGAAACGGACGAAGAGGATTCTGACAGTGACGCCCTGTCTAGCGTTGTCCGGAAAGAGATGAGACCCCCCCAACATGTTCTCCAGTTGGTTCAAGATCATGCACATGCCATGCCAAGTGCTCAACAATTGCAAGAGGCTGCCCTCGCAACCTCTTCACGAACACATGAAACCACCGAATCAATCGATGTACGTGACGAAGCAAATATTGCGCTCGCAATGCTGGGTAAGATGTTTGGAGACATGGAGGATTGGGATGGGAGAGAAAGTGTAACCGAGATGGACGATCTAGAGGACAACGAGGCGAGGGAAGAAGAGATGCAAGTGGATGAAGGGGAGGACATCGAAGTTGTACCTCGCGAATTTGGGAATGGTAGGGGGAGCAAAGACACCATAAAGGACAAGGGTAAAGGTAAAGAAAGGCCGTTGGGAAAGGTTGTTCGTTTCGGCCATGAGGATGCAGGGGAGGTAGAGGCGGCAGGCAGGAAGGATGAAGAAATGGAGGAGATCGACTTGCCAGTTGATATCGAAGTGTCGGCACAAACAGCGGACCCTGCCCCTCAAATGAACCTCAAGGCGCTGTTCGCACCGAGGGAACAAGGTTTGTCGGATCTTTTCCCTCCATGTCTTGTTGTTGAAGAATCATGTGTACTCCCAGTATCATTTTCTCTCCTCGATCATCTTGACCTCGACCTCGACCTTGAACTCGACGCCGACATTCTTGGAATTAGTGCACCTTCTGGTGTATCACAGGAAAATGGCCGTCTGTTAGAACCGATCTTACCAACTCCCCAAGTCACAATTTTCCCCGCCACAATATCAACGACGCAAGCTCGCTCTCGGGTGACGCTTGATCATACACTTCCACTACTTTTCCCCCCAGTAGATTCACTCCCGCATCTACATATTCCTTCCTCGAACACCACGAGTACAACCCACCAGCATGGTACTCCAATGTGCACCCTGTTTCCATCAGCAACACGAATTCGAGGTTTGCATCACCTTCCGCCAAGTATTACCTTCACTCGTTCACCTCAAGATACACTTGAATCCATTCGTGAATGGTGGGAAATAAACAAGTCATCGTTGACGCACGAGTGGAAGAACGCGTGGCGGGAAGCAAGAGGAAGCAGGTGGAGGAAAGTTGGAGCTGGGAGTGAAGCTGGTGGCGGGTATTGAGCATGCGCCATTGGGCCACTTGGCGGGTCGCCGCAAACGTGTGCACGAGGTTGCGGGTACAGTACACGTCGATATCACCGCCGGACTGAGCTTCACCCTTTGCAGAATTTAACCGCCTTAAGATCCGTTCATTATTCCTGGTATGGCCTCCCATTTTCTCATACTCGCGGTGTACCAAGATGTTTCACCGCAGAGTTCCACCTATAAGCACACGCGGTTTCGATGCGGATAAGTCTTGACGCACTCGATTCTCGCTCGGCCGCACTGTTGAATTATGCGCACCTGCCTGATTTGTATACCCTGCGGACCCGCTACAGACTTGGGTCATCGTTTCCATTGATCCGATGAGGTCCCCGATGAAAACAGGGTACAACCCACATCCAGAGCCCCTGCCACGATGTCAAACTTCAAGTCATGATTGGGCTAAACGCCGTGAAACGAGGTTCGACAAACGATGCACGTTCCATTCGTTCTGGTTGCTCGTTTCAGTACATAAATACTGGAATGGTTATCCCCGTTCTCTTCCAGCGGCTACTGCGATTCTCGTGAATCGCAAACATCCGATTTTGGTGTCCAATTTACACCCACAACTTGAGCTCGCTTTGCGATTGATGAATACGTTCTAGAAGCATGCCACGGGTGCAATATACGCCACAACCACCACCCGATAAACTCCAGATGGGCCGCCAATCGAGCGAAAACCGGACATATCTATGGGCTTTCTGTTACTCCAGAAAGGCCCCGACTGACATCAGCAAGAACCCTTTTGTTACAGCTGGGCGACCTCTAGGATTCTTGTTTCATCGTCTTATCTGTGTCGCACATTCGCAGTACCGCCAAACACCGTAGTTCTGCGGGTCTTCTGTTATGCCGGCGTTATCCATTCAGAGCGCCAGGCAAACAACTTATAAAATGCTACCTAGACACTGGTACCTACCGCCATCGAGGTATCGCTCAATCCCTTTGTTTCATCCCTCTGAACATGACACCCAAACAAACACCCCCTTTCCGTGCTGAGCATATCGGTTCCTTGCTCCGTCCAGACTACCTCCTCGAAGCACGGGGGATGTTTGACAGGAGAGAGGTCACTCAAGAGCAACTAAGGGAGATTGAAGACCGTGCTATCAAAGGGGCGATCGACATGCAGCGAAAAGTTGGCATAAAGAGCTTCACAGATGGTGAATACAGGTCAGTGAGCAAATTGCACAACCGAATACTCAAGCTGACGTCCCGTTTAGGCGACACATGTATGTATCGTTGTGATGATATAGTTAGCAGCTGATCATGTGAATAACAAGGTTTTACGATGGATTCTTTGAATATCTAGAAGGATTTGAAGGTACGGCTGCCTTGCAATAAGTCAGGGCGAGACCGAAGCTGATGTCTGTCGAAGAGGTTGACAACCCACCGTTGGAAATTTTCAAGGTAATTTGCCAGTCAAACTATCCATTCCGCTCGGGCAATATCTTATCACATAACAGCTCTACGTTCCCGATATACACGCATTCACTACCAACAGTAAGTGCACATCCACGGTTCACTGGACAGCCTGACATTCGATGCTTATTCTCCAGACACCAAGCCAGCTGCTACGACGCTATGCACGGGAAAGATCAGATACGTCCAGTCGGGCTATATTCCCCAGTTTGAAGCACTCAAGGAGCTCGTCCATCCTGACGAAGTCAAAAACATCAAGTTGACCATGGCAGCCCCTGAGTGGTTCCATCTGCGTCACGGTGCGCGCTCGCTCGTTCCTTTCTTGGTCCCCCGACGCATCACTCCAACTCACGTTTCTCGATCAGGAGAGCACGCGTTCGTGCCTGGGGTGTACGCCGATCGCGAAGAATACTTCAATGACATCGCCGCCGCATACCGACAAGAGCTTAAGGTCCTGTACGCCGCCGGCTGCCGCAACGTCCAAATCGATGACCCGCTCCTCGCCTACTTTTGTGACGTCTCGATGCTCAAGGGAATGGATGACGAAGGCACGGACGCCGATGCCCTCCTCGACGCGTACATCCGGCTGTACAATAACTGCATCTCGACGCGTCCACAGGACATGACGGTCGGCCTACACCTCTGTCGAGGAAACTTTAGGCACTCGATGCATTTCTCGGAGGGGGGCTACGATGCGATCGCGATCAAGCTTTTTAACGACGTGAACGTGAATTGTTATTACCTCGAGTATGACACCGAGCGTGCTGGTGCGTTTCCCCCCCCCCCTCCTTTTTTTTTTTTTCTTTTTTTGGGCGCGGCTGATTGCAATTCACCAGGCACGTTCGAACCCCTGAGACATCTCCCCAAACACAAATCGCTCGTCTTGGGTCTCATCACCAGTAAGTTCCCGGAGCTCGAAAACAAGACAATCCTCAGGGAACGCGTGTTTGACGCTGCACGGATCGTGGCGAGCGGTACGGGAGAGACCATGGACGAAGCGTTGGAGCGCATCAGCGTCTCTCCTCAGTGTGGTTTCGCGTCGCACGAAGAGGGCAACTTGCTCACGGCATCCGACATGGAGCAAAAGCTGCAGCTCGTCAAGGATCTTGCTGCCAGCATCTGGACGGACGCGTGATCGTAATGATGAAGCAGAATGTAGATTGGCACCAGGACGTGTTGAGCAGGACGGTGGAGTTCTGGTCGTAGATCCGATTCTGAGAATCAATGTATGCCTTGTAAATGTTGCACATGTACGTATCTATCTATCTTCCACATGACGTCGCAGTCAAGTGCTATCGCCAAAAAAAAAGAAAGGTTCAGTCATCCATCTAAAGAGTCGTACCGCATAGCCAGGAAAAAAAAAGGCCCTTCTGGCGCTTTTGCTCCGTCACATTTAATGAGACCAGAATCACACATTCTTCGAGGCGCATACACTCATTCCCGACTCCCCTCCTCGCTCTCATACGCACTCAACAAGTCATCGTACCCCTCGTCGTCTCCTTCCTCTGCACCACTATCCCTCACACGTCTCGTCTCCCTGCCCCATGTCGGCACCTTCCTCAATCTCGCCTCCTTAGATGACTTGCGCACAACCGGTGACCTCGACAACATCGCGTTTGGACCTTTCTCCTCCTCACCCACCTCCTCTCCACCAAACCCCCCGGAATAGCTCTCCTTCTTGGGCGTCGTCTCAGGCTCGTGCTCACTTGGCCACTCCGGCGCCAAACTCCGCTGCCCAGGACTTGGCGTCCGTTGTTCCGACATCCCCGTCCCCGCAGGCCGTAAGCGCAGATTCCCAGGACGCGGCACGTACCGCTTGGACCGCAATCTTACGGGGGTCTTCCCCGAAGATGTCCGCTCCAACGACATCTCCATCTCCGACTCACCCGACTCCGAGGCCAACGTCTCCCGGTCGTTCCCACTCTCCCGGTTGTTCTTCGGCATCGCCCGTACGGGGTGTGGAGGAGTCTTCTTTCGCACGAGAAGTTTGCTTTGGGTAGGTGGGGCAACGTTTACCTCGCTCGCCTCGCTCAGCGTCGATATCGAGCTTGTCCCGATGTGTCCCCCCCTTCCCCCGGTGCTCTCCCCATCGACGATACGGACGTCGCCTAGACCGGGGACAGCCGGTATGAGCGGGGTACGCGGGATCGGTGGAGATGCTATCGTCGTGGGTGAATCAAACCCCGTTGTCGTCCCCGTCATCGCCGAAGCCATGGTCGAGCCGCTCGAATGGACCCGCCCCTCGACAGGTTTCCATCCGCGCTCTTCTGCTGTCTCCATCGCCTCCGCCGTTACACTCCCATTTGACAACGGATGTCCAGAACTACGTCCCCCACTCGGAGACAACGCTTTCCAAGGTAAGTGCGGCGATCGCGACCCGAATGCCATGGGTGATACCGATTTCCGATTCAACGGGACCCTCCGACTCGCCGCCGTCGACCCATCCGATTCGTAATCCGAACGTGGACTTGTACCCGAACTCCGTGCATATCCGCTCGAAAATTGATACGGCGATCTATTCATAGCTTCCGAAGGCGACAGCGACGAGGTGGAAGAGATGGATTCTTGTCTGAGTGCGTGCCGATTCTTTGTAGCTAATAACACGTCTCCCCATTGGCCAGTCCCACCACGGTGCTCTAGCGTGGCGCCTTCTGAACGGGCCGACGAGTGGGATTGTAGTAGAGTGGGCTTGGTCGTGATGAGATCGCGTGAGCTGAGCATGAGCGGCCTAGGCACGCTCTTTGGCATCGAATGGGACGATTGGAACGCAGCAAGAGTAGCAAGAGAGGCGCCCGCTCGATGCATAAACGACGATGCACCTGATCCGGGATCCGAGTCTGTAAATAGAGGCGGTGTGGGTTCGACATTTGGACTAGAAGGTGTCGTGGCATGTTGCCGACGAGGCTGGGGAAGAAAGCTGTCTCGAGGGGAACGGAAAAACGCAGGTCGGGGTGGGTCCAGGGCGGTGTTCTCGCTCTCGCGTTGTGTCCCGGGCAACGATCCCCGTCGGGAACTCGGTGCATCTGTGTCGCTCAAACCTGGCCAGCCACTCTGCCGTGGGGCGATTTCGCTCGCGGCACTTGGGGGCGTCGATTGTGCAGCCGCCACAGGTCTTGACGATGTGGAGGCATTGCTCCCTTTGCCTACGCGCCACGCATCGAACGCTTTGGCACGCCAGTTCGTGCTCACTTTTGAAAATGCAGCTATCGTATCCGAGTCTTTTAGTTGTTCTGCATAGTTCCATATACTGGCCTGCGAGGATGTCGTCGACGGGGCCGCGTCCAGGGGAAAATTCTTAATTTCTTGTTCCTCCGGGGGCATTGGCGAGTCTCGTGCAGACGAAGGGGAAGGTGGCGACGGCACCTCATCGTCCATCGAGCTCTGATTCGTTATCCCCCTCCACACCGTATTTGCAAGCCTCGACGTCAACGTCGGCGCAGCAGGCGTCTCCGTCTCGTTCCCATCATCATGTTCCCCCGTCTCGTCAACCTCTTCCTCCTCTTCCTCCTCTTCCTCCTCCAGACTCCCATCCGCAACCTGATTGGTAAATCCCTTCCACATCCGCTGCTTAATCAGCGTTCCGAACCCAACGTTCTCCCGTTCCCTCTCCCTCTCCCTATCTCTCGCCTCGATCCGTTTCTGAGCGAGATCAGCGGCCGTTTGAAGGATACGATCTATACCACCCGCTGCATCGATCGGGTACGTCGTGAGAAGTGCAATGCCTTCTGTGAAGGCATCACTGAGTTCCCAGGGACGGAGGGGTGAAGGTGGTCGGAGTGCCGTGTGCTCTTGTGTCCAGATGCCTGGTGCATTCCGCCCTGGCTTGCCGAGTCTATGGCACACGCGAAGCGGAATTGTAAGACAATTAGAGCGGGTGAAACATCGCTAAAAGCTCGACACGTACCTAAAGAGAGGGGTCCGAGCACGGACAAGAAGCGCGGTACATATGTCCACGAGGTATTCGAGCTTTGGATTGACATCGCGCGTGCGCATCGGACAGGCAAATAGGACGTCCCAAATAGGGAACACGGAGGACAACGGAAGGGTTTGTGTTAACATCGGCGCAAGCCAACGGCTATTCGAAACAAAACATGGGCATAAGTGAAATCTCCACCGGTGAAACAGGGCTGATACTTACTATGAGTAGTGCGGATGGATAGGGTCGAGCCCAGTCGCATGCTGCCATGGGAATGGGCGAAACACCAATTAGTGACGCTGAAACATAATAAATGCGCAAACACGCACGAGACTCGCAGCCAGCTCCCCATCCGCCCACTTGATACACTCGCTCAACTTTCGCGTCCAAATCTTACCCCCTTCCTCCTCCTCCAACTCGGCAATCTCTCCCACGAGCGCCTCAAACACCCAAAACGTGTCCGCTTCAGCATGTGCCACATCATCTTCGTCTGTTTCCCCGACGAGTGCGCTGTAGAGTGGGACGAGCAACCAAGGGACGTACGGTGATTGAACGGCCGGGTTTAGCGTGCTGTGAATGTAGAGAAGGCGTAAGAGGGCAGACAGATGGGCACGGTGTGCAGGGGGTGCATTGTACGCCTTGGAAGGGAGGAGCGTTGTCCGGTGACGCGGACGCCGAGAAGCGAGCGTGGTCGCTTCGGATGAAGGTGGCGGCGGCGGCGACGCTGGGTCCGACTCAAGACGGATCTCGGGGGTCTCACAAGTATCACCGTTGTTGAGGAGTGCTAGCCGTTTGTCGAGATTGGACGCACATGGGATTTGGATTGTGTCAGGCGCAGTGGGGTCCAATGGGCATCGGCCTAGGTGGACGCTTTTCGGTTCGTTTCCGAGAAGGACAAACAAGTCTGGGGAGACGCGGAAGAGGGAATCAGATATTCGGGCGATGAGCGCGTCAGGCGGGGAGAGGGGGTCGGTTGGGGAAGGCAGAGAAGCAAGGGGATCGAGAAGACGACGGACGAGATCCTATCATGTAAATCAACTTGGATAGCTCAGAGGTTTTGAAAAAAAGGATGGAGCAAAACGCACGTAGTAACTGTCTCGCTGTTTCTGGCACTCCTTGGCCCATGTCGTTTTCAAGATCGGAAGGGCACCAAACAACAACCTACCCGTTTGATCTCAGTCCACCACATCCACACGAAAACGCAAAGATCTCACCTCCATATGCGGGGTCGCACCCATGATGGAACATCAGGAAGACCTATCGTCAAAGTAACATAAGTCCACCGCCCTGAATTCGACCACGTGCGACTCTTATATATTCGAAATGACGTACCGCGAGCACATATTTCACGCAAACGTGGAAGATCCACGATAGGCGACGAACCAGCATCCACGCGCAAGATCACCGAGATGTCGTTAAGTCTACATATGTATGAAGATCAGGGTGGTTCACGAAGCTCGGATAGACAATGAGACGTACAAATCTTCTCGGCGAGTTTCAGGCCTCCACTTGATGTCGTGCGTTTGTGCAATTTCGACGAGATATTCATCCATTTTCGAGGCCGTTGGCGGTGGGGAGGACAGTATTTGCATTATCTGTGTTGTGTTGGTTCAAGACCCAACCGACAGGTCAGAAAGGTATTCCAGCGAAATGGGTGAAAGGGATTAGAAGAAGGAGCGTACGCTGAGGTAAAGAAAGGTGACTTACGCGTAGAGAGACATGGTTATTCCGACTCGCGGATGCCGTCTGAGCAAACGTTGGCCCTAACCGTTGGATGAGGACCTCTCTCACCGCGTTCAGGTCTTCGCCAGGACAGAATCAGATCAGAACGAACGGCGGCGACGCGCTCTCAGATGGAGAGCAATGAACGATACCTACCTTTGGACTCTGTGCTCGGCGCTGCGTGTATGATGCTCGCTGCAGCCTCGACTAGGGCGGGGCTCAACCGTGGCGACTTTCTAAACGATCACGCCGACCAAGGCCAAGCAACGCAAACGACCACCACAACCATCAGCCACTTTTGAATAGTAACCTCCGACCACTCACCCCATAGTACGACCACCCTTTCCGTCGTCCCTCTCTCTTGGCACTTCCCCATCCCCTTCCACATTCACATCCTCCCCCAGTCCCAGTCCCAGTCCCAGCTCTAGCCCTAGCCCTAGCCCCAATCCCAGCCCAACCCCTCCCCCCGACCCGAGCTCCCCAACACGACTCCCTACCACACCCACCAGCATCTCTAACTCCTCTAGCAAATCCCCCATCATGTCCTCCTGAATTAACGTCGCCGCTTTGGCGCGTGCGAGGGCGAGGTGACCCTGAGAGAGGCACTCAGCAATGTCACGTCGCGTGAGTTGACCTTGGGAATCTTTGCGCTCTTGGAGTTGGCCAAGGCGCAGAGAGGTCGCTCGAAGGAGGGTCTGTGTGTAGCATCACATGTTGGGCGGCAGGTCGTCGGGTGATGTACGGCGACATTGGACGGTGAGGACTAACTAGAGAAACGTGTAGGAATGGACTTGCCTTGAATGCGACTGGATCCCAGTCTCCCATCGCGTCGATAGCGCCGATACGTGAAGGTAAAAAGGTGAAGAACGAGTAGTAAAAATCGTAGCGGCCTGTACTTGTTGTTACTGGCACGAATGCATCAGACTGTACTAATTTGGAGTCGTCGCGGGTACATGTCAAATGTTCGGCAACCCCGGAACTAAACCTGCCGGGGTGCTACATAAGCGGACAGTGCGCAGCAAAACGTGAACGCGACTTGAATCAATCACTGTAATGAATCAAGTCTTTTTCATAAGATTGCAATGCTACAAGTGTCGCGAGACATGTAATGCTTTTTGTTCTACACCTTCATGATGGACTAGCCTATCAATAATAAGAAAAAAAAAAGTCCTGATACGGGAACATGCATTTTAGGGCTACATCAAATAAGCGGGAAGTGGCTTCAACAGTCTCGCTCGCGTGGGGCGTGTCGTAAAACTCCTTTCGGCGCCTTGCGTCTCTCCGGGAGAGGAAGACAGGTACATCATTGAGAGATGGCTCGAAAGCCCTCGATAATCTTCCGGAGACTGTACATCCGCAACGCTAGGTTGGAAGCGGAAGAATTGATTCTGCGGGTTCGCAGGAGAGGAATTAGAGTATGTGTATGAAGAGGGTGTTTGAGGGTAGGGTGAAGATGCATTGGTGGCGGGAGGGCGCGGCATGGACAATGTGAGTACGGGGCGGAGGTGAGGTTCATTGCCATGATTGGATGCAGGAAGGGAGTAGTGTCGATTAGGCACTGGGGGAAGTGGGCGGGGGGGTCGTTGACCATTGTGCGGGAAGGGTGACATCGTCGACTGTCGGCGCGGTACGTTCGACAAAGTCGACTGATGCTGGGGGAGCGATGATTGACGAGCATGAACAGAGGTAGGCAACCCCAGTGGTCGAGGTGGAACGCTAGTATCAGTGTTTGAGCCATGCGCTACGAAAAAGTTTTTAATTTTCTCGCTCCATGAGGGAGGGGAATCAGTGGAACCCCATTCGAGATCGACAACCGAAAGGCGTTTGTATAGCCTGGGCTCCACAGCAACCGGAATGCGCGACTGGAGATGAACCACGACTGCAAAATAAGTCGAGTAGAAACCCACTATGGTCCAAGATGAATCAGCAGGCAGCCTTATCAAAGATGAGCTCGGGGCTTACATATCGTAGGTATGATCCAACAAGCTATTATGGTATAGACACTGATGAGTTGGCAGATACCCAAGTCATCCGGAGCTAAAAAGAGAATTAGGTTAAGACAATTCCAGGTAAAGAGAAAATTAGGGGCTTACTTTGGTCAGGACATTGGATTTTAGGACCCCAGACGCTACCAGCCACGGCTGAACCTGCGGTTCGACGGGTTGAGCTTGACAATCCACACTATTACATGCACTGATACCCACCAACTTGCAGGACGAATAGAAGGAGCAAACGCGCCTTGTCCAACCATATATGGAACGGAACAAGGATACTAGACACGACTTATTAGCGATTGAGTTAGGTATGCGGAAAAGAGACCTACAGAATCGGTAACATGATGAGAGTAGTGGTGTTCGTAAGGATGAACAGAACCATCAATGATTCTAGCTGTACGTCAGATATCAGACACAGGAGCAGGGACAATGAAACGTACGGCTGATGGCATCAGAAATACTCCACCGAGTAAACATTTCGACACATAGCAAGACAAGCCACAGGAAACTGAACATCATAATGCACGCTATATAGGGTGTGAGCTGGTGAAGAAGTAGGCTTCATGGAACGAACTCACTGAAAGTGATTGCACGGATTCTGAAGAAGATATGAGCCTGAGATGATTCCATGGTGGAATTTGTCACGGTATGACTGTGAAGAGTAGACCAAGATCTCGCAGAGACCACAAGTGAGTTGACCAGCAACTGGCGCCTCCAGAGATGGGCTTAAATATTGGATGGGGGGAAGTCGAGTCCATCTTGTCCGAGAACGTTATAAGTATCCACCAGTGTGGACAATTAAAACGTGCCAACGCTTTGGCTTGTCTTTTGTTCCCAACCTTGTACTTACCACGATACTAATTAGGATAAATAGCCCCTGAATATAAGCTTTCACTCAACAGGACCTCCTTCCCCTCCTTTGCGAGATGTGGACCTTGAAAAAATATTTTCCGGGTCCTAACTTGACAACGAATAAGCACTGAACCGTAATCAGAGAGACGATCCAACTTACTGAGGTCGGCCCGGCACGTGTATGAACTCCGCGAACTGTTTCCGGTTGTCCACAACCATTCGACTTGGTCTCCTTCCCCCAACAGCGCATGGTGGACCGTATAGACTTTCCTTAACTATCCATGTCTACCTCAACCCAACAGAGATCGATTCGGCCATCATACCTCCGCCGAGTAAGGCTCGCGCTTTTGTGCTTCTCTGTGGGCGCTAATGCGTTTGTCACATTTCCAACTGGTGGACGCAACTTGACACTGATCGAGATTGTCCACCAGAATATGTGCCGGAGGTGTTTTCTGCTTTCCGATCATTTCACCAGCACTGGTGGCACACTTGAAACTCACACAACCACAACTGACCACCATCGCCCTTGCGTACGCTTCACTTCTCCCCCATTCATTATCGCTTGCTTACCCCACTCATATATAGCGGTATGATGGGTCAATATCCCTTTGCAGCCTTCGTCGGCAAGATCCTTGATTACCATGGCGCCTGGGCGTGCTCCTTGATTTCCGCCTGTCTCTTCTCGGCCGGCTTTGGACTTTTCGCCAACGAGATATCCAAGACTCCGGACGCCGTCACCCAACCCTCCAACTCTACATTCCACAACCTCGTCATATTTTTCTTCATCGGTGGACTGGGTACTGTGTTCTCGTGCGTACACCACCATTTCCCATTCGGCTGTAATAATCCTGGCATGCCATGATAGTTACTTTTCATCCGTCTTTGCCGCCTCGAAGAATTTCCCAAACTATATCGGGATTGCAGCAGGGACAAGCATGGCTCTCTTTGGTCTCTCACCCACATTCCTCTCCCTACTCGCTTCCCGATATTTCTCATCCCCAGATGGCGAACTTAATATCACTCATTTCCTCCAATTCCTCGCTATGCTCTGTGGATGTGTGCACCTCGTAGGAGGTTTTACTATGCATATCATACCCTCCGACTCCATTCAAGAATCCAAGTCAGCGGTTCCCGCAATTGACCCGGAAGTACCGAACGAACGCACCGCGCTGCTGCCCAACAAGACCGACGGAAACGACGATGAGCACGACCAAGTTCAAGTCGATCTCGTTCCCGTGGCCGACGAATTCCCAGAATCCAACAACGTGTTGGATCTATTATCAGATCGCAATTTTTGGGCCCTCGTATTTATCGTGTTCGTCGTCCTTGGATCTGTAAGTTGCTCCTTGCACTGACCGTGCTGGAACATTCGTTTCGAATCGTCTTCACTGATGCATTGGACAGTGTGAGATGATCATCTCTAACATCGGTACCATTGTTCTCTCCCTTTCGAATCAAACCTCCGCCATTCCCTCTCTCGTCGACACCCCTTCTACTGTCCTCGTGACCGCGATCCAAGTCCGCATGCTCTCCCTCGCGAATACACTCTCGCGGCTCCTTGTTGGGCTTCTCGCGGACATTGTTTCGCCTGTGCCCTCTCGGGCCATAGACGGCAACCGTGGCTTCCTCAAGAAGCATCGTATCAGTAGAATTTCATTCCTGACATTATCCACAGCTATGCTTGTTTGCACCTACGCTTGGATGGTCATTGGCGTCAGAGATCAAGCAGGCATATGGGCACTGAGGTACGTCCTCCCACTCCTCTCCTTTCATCCCTCGACAAGATCTGACCATGTATGATACAATACGTCGTGACAGTATTGGCGCAGGTCTCGCGTATGGATGCGCGTTCACTGTTCTGTATGTCCCTGACCCCGTCCCGCATTTTTTTTTGCTCGCCATGCTAATCGCTAACACACCACACCACCCTACCACAGCCCTTCCCTCGTCTCCTCCATCTGGGGCCTCTCCAATCTCGGCCGCAACTACGGTATCATCACTTACGCCCCCTTCCTTGGCACCCCTGCCTTTTCTTACCTCTACGCCTTCATTGCTGCCGCCCGCGTCCCCGACTCGGACTCCGGTCCGAACGGGGTATGTCACGGACCGGCATGTTGGACGTTGACGTTCGAGGTGAGTGCGTTGGCTGCTGCGCTGGCGTTTGGTTCGTCAGTGTATCTGTGGCGGGCGTGGAAGGGGCGCGTGTGAGTTCCGAATCTCACGAGCTGGAGAGCATTGGCGTTGGTGATATATTCGATCCATGACCAATTCATCCCCACCAACTACGAGTCATCGTTACTACTAGAGATTGTGTATAATCGTAATCACTGGCATGTCGTGAGTATAACAGCGCCCTCTGGGCATTCTTGGGCTGGCTGCTGGCTCCCTTCACACTGTCGCGTGCAGCATGCATTACCCCATGTCGTTTCAGAATATCATAGCGGTCCAGAATTTTTTCGGCATACTTACAGTGGACGTTATCTCCAACTGATAGGCACTATGTAGTTCATTGCGACTGCTCATTGGTCTTCACCGGATTTTGAGGTGAAAGTTGTCCGGTCAGAAATTGTTGATTTCTCGCCGATCCTCAAGTTCCAATAATTTTCCGAGGGATAGTCCTCGAGCGGACATTGCATGTCGTGAACCAAGTCTTCAAGTCGGGACGACGGCATAGATTTTGTTTGACATTCGTCACAGTGAAGCGTTTATATAGGGCTTGCAGCCAAAATAACTTGCATCGTCACACCCATAAACGTCCCAAGGATACATCGACCGGTCGACCGACACTAACCTACCTACATGGCAACTTTGCGCGAGACATCTCGCGGACGGTCAACTTCCCTTCCCTCCCTCCGTCCTATCCTCGTTCCCCACCACGACCTCCTCCACCGTATCCTCAAGTCCCAATATCCGATCCGCTTCGGGAGATCCAGCCGCTGGGAGATCTTTGCGAAGTGATACTTGGACGGGACTCTTACCCTCCTTGTACGCGATCGCAAAGATGATGTCCATGTCTGTATGGGGGAGGAGGAGAGAGTAGCAACATAAAATGTGGACGACGGCACGAAAAAAGAAACTTACCCTCGAGCGATCGTCCGGCCGTCTCTGGCATAAAGAAATAAATGACCGGTACAGCTGCCGCGTTCAACGCCGCAAAGACTTTTTTTGTTGTGTATATTTATTTCATAAAGAATAATCCAATGGATCCGGGGAAGAAAGAACCGTAACATTGTCAGCACAGTCATGAACCAGATTTCGATTCCGAAAGAAAAAAGAAGATGAGAGGTTGGAATTGCAGCACGTGTAGGGAAGTACTTACCCACGTAGGTGCCCCACGAGATCTCCGCAAACGCCGGGCCGGTGATCATAACGACGACAAAGTTGAACGTCCAATTGGATGCTGATCAGAAGATCCCAACGGTCAGGAGTGCGTGGGACTTGGGAAAGGAAGTCAGAGTCGGACGGACGGACCTGTGCTCAGTGCGTTCGCTGGTGCCCTGATTTGTAACCCTACCACCTCAGCGCACTGTCCGATCGTCCGTGAGTAAAACACGCGGAGCGAATAGGAGAGGAAGATAAAAAAAACGTACATAGAGCCATGCGACAGCCAACCACCCGATCGCGTGGAACGTGTTGAACACGAACAACAACACCGCGCTGATTATTTGCGTCGTGCTGTTATCGATGCTGCCCAGAATTGCTAACAAGACCATCGTGACACCTTGACCGATCGTACCAACAAGCATGAGCTTCCGTCGACCGACGCAGTCGACGAGTGCGACGGCGATAAAGGAGGCAAAGAAATATTCGGTCCCATTGCATGCTGCGATGATACGAGAATTGACACTCGGGATACCGAGGCGCTCGAAAAGGAGGGTCTTGGACAGACAGTTAGTAAAATAGCTCATCAGCTACGGCATCTCAGTCCTTACCGCATAGCTGAAGCACGCGGGTTAATCGTCAGGCATGTCAAGAAGAACGAATTTAGATATGGGAAAAAAACGCACTAAGTAATCAAGTTCACACCCGTGATCTGCTGACAACACTGGCACACGACTGCAATGGCCGTCCTTCGGAAATTCTGACTAGGGCCGCTGGTCAACATCTGCTTGACAAAGGTGCCTTTGTTGTTGCCATCGCCCTTGTTTACACCGCTGCTTTCCATCTCTGCCACTTTACACATGCCATGAAACGTACGCTGGACTGCAATGTCGGTGACGGGTTTGTCGTCGATCGCGGAGATGACAGCGAGTGCTTCTGCCTTCCGGCCCTTCTTAATGAGCCTGTTCAATGTGTGAGCAAGCCAAATTCAGTGGAAATTGAGCTCCACAAACTGACCAACGAGGTGATTCGGGGAGCTGTGAACACCGTAAGCTGGGTTGTTCGAAGAGAACACGAATAGTGAGCATACGAAGGTGACCGAGATGGCCAGAGTTAATTCAAGCACTATCTGGAGCGCAATAGGCACTCTCCATTGAGCAGATGACCAAGATAGCCAGAAACTGTATGTGTGCACCAGGGTGAGCAGGATGGTTACATTGGAAGCGTAATGTACTTACAATGCAAAGTCTAGCCACTAATCGGATGCAAGAAAGGATGAGCAATGGGACACGAAACCACAGATATAGAATTCACATATCTCATTTGGGGGCTCAACCATCAGCGACACTCGAGGTCAAATAAACGAATTACGCTTACGAAAGTGTGACACCAAACGTGTTCATGCATCCTTCTATAAGGACCAATGCCCCCCTGTTCTTCGCTGGAGAACATTCTGCTTGATAACTTGGGACGGTCGACGACTGCAAAAATTGGTTTTCAGGATCAGGCATCGCAACTAAATAAATAAAACTTCTTCCGCACGTTCAAACCATTTCCCACACCAGTCACTATTCTGGCTACCACAAGTTGAGCGTAGCTGTACGACGTGGCTTGGAGGATTGCACCGATGATCATAATCGATGTGGCGAGCATGACCGTACGACGTCGACCAAGCCGATCGCCAACCCAGAATGCAGAAATCGCCCCCAACAGACAGCCGACTTCCTGTAATAACGATAATAATGAGCATAATCAAATGGAACGAGCCTCGATGCACTTGCATAGACGGCGACGACGAGACTTTGCAAAGCAGCAGCATTGGTGTTATTTGCCTTTACGACCACTTGCGGAAACACCTTTTCAAACTAGAAGCCTGGTCATTATCGGGATGCTTGGGTGTCTGTGGGACCCACCTGGTTGGCAGTGATCAGAGCGGACATGACACCCTGGTCATACCTGTGATTCCAACCTCAGCTTCTCGCACCTCAAGGGAAAAAAATGTCAACGCACCCGAACAAGGTCCAGGCGGTACCCGCCACGAAAATGACGGAGCCAACGAGCTTGTTACCACGCAGAGGAACCTTGTGCTGTGCACTTTCCAGCTGAAGGTCAGTAAAGCTCTGAGTCTCGGACCGTTTTTCATCAACGACCTCGATCAACTCTGGAGATGACATTTTGTGCGTGGACATTATGGATCAGAGACCAGAAGGGGACCAGTTCCCCCTCCATCCGTGTACTGGCGTATAAAAAGTCTCTAGCTAGGAAAGTATGAACGGCGCTGGTACGCACATGTGCCAGTGCAGATGAGTCTTGCTACCTTCGGCAGCCGACTCCTTGAGTGTCATTCCCATTGTCGGGGATGGCAAGCCGACGAGATGCCCAGGGATCCCGGAAAATCGCACCTTACAGGGCAGATTCGTGGTAGGAGAGAGATATA